>JACEEZ010002935.1:0-32977 GCA_016584305.1 Chionoecetes opilio | reverse complement strand
CTCTTTTCTCTCTCTCTTCTCTCCTTTTGGCTTACAGAAGCTGTTTCGCCCTTACGAGCCCCTTGCCCTGCTCGGCTGGGGAGGGATGGACCGAAAACTCGTTTTGTGTGGGGAAAAGTTGATGTGGTCCTATGTCAGAATGTAGGGCACCAACTAACCACACAGTCACCAAATACTCACCACAGACTCACCAAATACTCACCAACTCACCACACACTCACCGAATACTCACCACACACTCACCACCTACTCACTAACTCACCACACACTCACCAAATACTCATCAACTCACCACACACTCACCAAATACTCACCAACTCACCACACACTCACCAAATACTCATCAACTCACCACACACTCACCACCTACTCACTAACTCACCACACACTCACCGAATACTCACCACAGACTCACCGAATACTCACCACACACTCACCACCTACTCACCAACTCACAACACACTCACCAAATACTCACCACACACTCACCACCTACTCACCAACTCACAACACACTCACCAAATACTCACCAACTCACCACACACTCACCAAATACTCACCAACTCACCACACACTCACCGAATACTCACCACACACTCACCAAATACTCACCAACTCACCACACACTCACCAAATACTCACCAGCTCACCACACACTCACTGCCTACTCACCAACGCACCACACACTCACCGAATACTCACCAATTCCACTCGTCTGCCTTTTTTCGACTGTCAGGTGAGGAGGATGTAAACAAAGGTAAAGGCTGAGCGTGTGACCTTGGCTGGGTGTGGATTTCTCTCGGATTTTTTCTTGCTGAGTTTGGATACACATGTTAAATCTCTTTTGTATTGCGCTGTGTGTGTGTGTGTGTGTTGTGTGTTGTGTTGTGTGTGTTGTGGTGTGGTGTGGTGTTTTGTGTGGTGTGGTGTGCGTGTGTGTGTGTGAAAGGTGCGGCTTCAATACATCTAATAAATAATAATTCTCTCTCGGATCAAGGCTCAGCGCCCATCCATTCGAAGTGCACAGTTGCCCTGCATATTGTGTAGGAATAATAGACCGTCCTCTCTATTCCTTTCCCCTCCCCTCCCTTTCCTTTCCCTTCCTCTCCCTTTCCCCCCTTTTTCCCTTTCCCCTTTCTTCCTTCCCTTCCTTCTTTCCTTCTCCCCCCTTCCCTTCCTTCCCTTTCCCTTTTCCTTCCTTTCCCTTTCCTTTCCTTCCTTTTCCCTTCCCTCTCTTCTTCCCTTTCCTTCCCTTCCCTTCCCTTCCCTTCCCTTCCCTTCCCTTCCCTTCCCTTTCCTTCCTTTCCTTTTTTCCTCTTGATTCCTCTTCCTCCCCTTCCCTTCCCTTCCTCTCCCTTCCTTTCATTTTCCCTCCTTCTTTCCCTTCTTTTTTCATGGCTACATTAACTTGGCTACCTTAATGGAGAACTATAACTGATTTGAATGTAGTGGCACTTTCTTCCTTCCCATCTCTCTCTCTCTTTCTCTCTTTCTCATCTCTCTTTCTCTCTCTTTCTCTTCCTTCCCCTCTCCTAACTCTCTCATCCATCTCTCTTTCTCCCATTATCTCTCTCTCCTTCTCTCTCTCCCCTCCTCTCTCTCTCTCTCCTCCTCTCTCTTCTCTCTCTCTCCTCTCTCCCCTCTTTTCTCCTCTCTTTTCTCTCTCTCTCTCTCTCTCTCTCTCTTCTCTCTCTCTCTCTCTCTCATAGATGTGGTTAATAAAACAAAGGAATATCCACTTTAATGAAACACTGATAACAAAGAAGAAAAAAATGAAGAGAAAATATCATAGGAGAGAACAGCTGGGCATTTCAATTACACATTAAAAACAGGCAGAATTATTAGCAATCTGAACAGCTTTTGTATTTTTTTTAATAGTAACGAACTCAGTAACAGTGTGTGTGTTTATTATAAAAAAAAGTTTAGTTTGCTTTTTTATTTTTTGTACTTGTGTCTGGCGGATTATTTAGTCTCTTACCCTACCCTCCTAAAAAAAAAGCAAAGATTCACGCACCGAAATTGGCTTTATTACATAACGACTTTTTTCACCTTTTGTTGTCGAAAAAAATAAACCGTCGTCGCCGAATAGAAAAAAAATATTAATATAATTTTTTTTATTTCACCTTTTTGTTGTTAAGAAAATAAACATCGTCACGCAATAGAAGAGAAAAACAGTACTGACCTATTTTTTTTTTTTTTTTTTTTTTTTTTTTTTTTTTTTTTTTTTTACTGGTGCGTGAGGAAGCTTAACGATGAACACAAATCACAAGAACAGATGAAGAACATGAACATGAATATCAAGCTGAACAGTGGCGGCAAATTAATACCCCCTCCTCCCCTCTCTCCTTTCCCCCTCTCTTCCCCTTCTCTCTTTCTCCTCTCCTTCTCCTTTCTTCTCTCTCCTTTTCCTCTCTTCTCCTCTCTCTCTCTCTTTTTCTCTTCTCTCCTCTCTCCTCCCCTCTTCTCTCTCTCTCTCTCTCAAATTAACTACCCTAACTTTTTAATCATGGCAATCCTTCCTATGCAACCTGATGGGGGGTGCGCCCTTTGTCTTTTTGCCCCCTTAAATTTATATGTTTATGTAAAATGTTTACATTATTCACAAAAACGTTTTAGCTGATCTCTCTCTCTTCTCTTTTCCCCTCTCTCTTTCTCTCTCTTCTCTCTCTCTCCTCTCTCTTCTCTCTTCTCTCCCTCTCTCTCTCTCTCCTCTCTCTTCTCTCTCTCTCCTCTCTACCCCTTTTTTCTATTCACACACCCCCTAAGGGACCGACTTCCCCCTAAAACAAACATTCATCGAGTACGACCCTCGCTTTCATGGCTCTGGCTACTGTTATAAACCTGCTCATCGCGGACTACCCACCCACATATAAAACCCTCCCCCACTGCGACCCCTTTTACCCGTCTACCTAACCCCCCCTCCCTACCCACTCTCCCTTTTCTTCAAATGTAGCCAATCCTAACCTAATGTAACCTAACCTAGCCTACCTAATCCTAACCTACCCACTCTCCCTATATAGCTTTTTTCTTCTTCTATATCTGTGCCTATAGCGCTGTAGGGGACGGGCCCCGGGGGGGGATGGGTAGGCCCCCGGAGGTTACCGGGAAAAGTGATGGTTGGCCCTCCCCGGTGGGAGCGCGGCAGGATTTTTAGGAAAACCCGTAATAAGGTCATGCCCCCCCCCTGTGTATCCCATGCCTCGCAAACTAAAATAGAGTTAATGGGCAGCATGTGGGTGTTCTTAGGCCACTCGATGTGCAGAAAGATCTTAAGTGGATATTCGCCCTCATCGGGGATCGAACTCGGATAATCGAGCATGCCACACGGAGACGCTAACCACTCTGCTACCGCCTCCCCAGTGTTGTAGGTATCTTATTAAATGTCTGGGTGGTTGGTGGTGCTGAGAGGGAAGTGAGAGGGATCATAGCCTTTGTTCTTGTGTGTTTTAGTTTTTTAAAATTTTTAAGATTTAACAAAAAATACAAAGTGGAGAAAATGAAGAAAGGGTGAGTGTGGGAGAAACCCGGAAGAGAAGGACAACTACCACCACCACCACCACCACCACCACCACCTCAACAAAGACGTGTTAATTAAAAACGACAACGATTCCACGCGTCTTGACACCTGCCCAACACACACGACAACAAAGCAAAATTATACGTACATTGTGTCAGAAAGGTACAAGGGTTTCATTTGCATTCTAAGAGAAGAAAATAGGAAAACACCAACAAACCCCCCCACCACACAACAACACACACACCACACACACACACCACACACACACACAAAAACCCCACACAACACACCCACACACAACACAAACAAACACAAAACACACACACAAAAACCCACCCACACACACAAACACAAACACACACACAAAACCACACACACACACACAACACACAACACACACAAAAACACACACACACACAACACACAAAACCACACCACACACACCACACACACACACACACACATTAACACACTTCACCACACAGAACACACAACACACCAATCGCCCCAAACACCTGGGGGTCAGACAAAACATATTCAGAACTTTCCCAAATTCCCCCCCACAAAATTTGTTGCCCCATAAACGAATAAATGAAAAAGGTGGTGGATTTCAGGGGGGGGGGCGAGGGAGGATAGGAGAGGAAGGATAGGAGGGAGAGAGGGGAGGGGAAGGGAAGGGGGAGGATGGGATGGGAGGATGGGAGAGAGAGAAGAAGGAGGGGGGGTTAACGAGATAGTGTAGTGGTAGAGGTAGGGAGAAACGGAAGGAAGGAGAGAGGAGAGTGTGAACTAGATGAGATAGAAACCGGGGACGGTATGTTAAAAGGCTGGATTTCGGAGTAAGAGGATGAAGAAGAAAGATAAAGGAGGTAAGAATGTGAGGAAGAGGAAGAGGGAGTTCACTTCACTCGGAATTATAATGCTTAAGGGGATGTTTAGGAACTCGGATAATGTTAAAATAGAAGTAGTGTAGTAGTAGTAGTAGTAGTAGTAGTAAAACAGTAGAAGTAGTAGTCAAACAGTAGAAGTAGTAGAAGTAGTGGTAAAACAGTAGAAGTAGTAGAAGTAGTAGTAAAACGTAGGGAAATAGTAAAAAAGTAAATAGTAGAAGTGTGGTAAAAAGTAGAAAGTAGTAGAAATAGTAAACAGAAAAAGTTTGTAGAAGGTGTTAAAAACAGAAAAAGTAGGGGAAGTATAGTAGTAGTAGAAGTAGTAAAGAATAAGAAAAAGTAAAGTAGGTGGGTTGTGGTGGTTGTGGTGGGAAATGAGATAAAAAAGGAAAGAAGGAAGAGGGGAAGAAATTAAAAGTAGGGAAGAAGAAAAAGAAATACAAAAGAGGAAAAATTAGGAAATATAAAAGGTGGGGGGTTTGGGGGGGGTTTGGGGAAATATAGAGGTAGAGAAGAAAGAAAAAAGGGGAGGGGGAAAAAAAAAGGGGGGGGGAAAAAAAAAAAAAAAAAAAAAAAAGGGGGGGGGGGGGGGGGGGGGGGGGGGGGGGGGGAAAAAAAAAAAAAAAAAAAAAAAAATTAAAAAAAAAAAAAAAAAAAAAAAAAGGGGGGGGGGGGAAAAAAAAAAAAAAAAAAAATTTTAGTTTTTTTTCTTATTTTTTAATGAACATTTTCATATAGTGATAAACCCAGGTCCAATAAGCAAACTTTTTATGGCCCCTGAAAGCTATAAAATACAGAGAGAGAGAGAGAGAGAAAAGGAGAGAGAGAGAGAGAAGAGAGAGAGAAAAGAGAAAAGGAGAGAGAGAGAAGAGAAGAGAAGGGGGAAAGGGGGAGAGAGAAGAGAGAGAAGAAGAGGAGAGGAGAGAGAGAGAAACAAAAATATGTATAAAAAAATTTTCCTATCACCACCACCCCACTTTTATTTTTTGTGACCCTGGAAAATGCATGAGCAATAAATTTATTTAAAAATAAAAAAATAAATTTGAAATCACTTTTGCAACAAAAAGCTACACTGCCCTCTACTTATTAAAAAAAAAAAAAACAAAAATATTGATATATAAATAACAATGACAATAAAATGATAATAAAATAAAAAGATAAAGAAAAATGAAAAGAAGATAATGCTAATAAAAAAAAATGATTATAGAATATAAAAAGAGAGAGAGAGAGAAAAAGAAGAGAGAGAGAGGAGAGAAAAGGGGGAGAGAGAGGAAAAGGAGGAGAGGGGGAGGAGAGAGGGAAAAGGGAGAGGAGGAGAATGGAGGAGAGGACCCGTGGGTTTGGGTGGGGAAAAAAAAAGCCAAAAGAAAGGAAGGGGAAAATATAAGCGAAGGGTGGGAGGAGGAGGGGGAGAGGAGGGGAGGAAAGGAGGGGGAAGGAGGGGGAGGAGAGGGGAGGAGGAAAAAAGGAGGGGGGAGGAGGGGAGGGGGGGGGAAGAGGAAGGGGGGGGGAAAGGGGGAGGAGGAGGAGGAGGAGGAGGGGGAAAAGGGAGGAGAAAAAAAAGGGAAAAAAAAAAGGGCAAAAGGAGGAAAGGGAAAGAAAAAGGGGGGATTAAAAGTAAAAAAAATAAAAAGGGGTTGGAAAACGTAAAGGAAAAAAAAAGAAAAAAGAGAGAAAAAAAAGAAAAAATGAAAAAGGGAAAAGAGGGGAACGGGAGGAAAAGAAAAGCCCAAAAGGAGAAAAAAGGGGAAAAGAAAAAAGAAGGAGAGGAGAGAGAGAGGGGAGAGAGAGAGAGAGGAGAGAGAGAGAAGAAAAAAAAAATAGGGATAGGTATTTGGATTTGAATCATTTGAATCAGCATTGGTAAGAAGAAGAATGGAAAATCACAATGATGAAAATAATTTAAATAGAAGTGTGTGTGTTTTGTGTGTGTGTGTGTGTGTGGGGTGTGTGTGTGTGGGGTGTGTGTGTGGTGTGTGTGTGTGTGTGTGGTGTGTTTTTGTGTGGTGTGTGTGTTGTGTGTGTGTGTGTGTGTGTGTGTGGTGTGTGTTTTGTGTGGGGTGTGTGTGTGTGTGTGTGGTGGTGTGGGGTGTGCGCGTGCGCGCGTGCGTGCGTGCGTGCTTTGCGTGCGTGCGTGCGTGCGTGCGTGCGTGCGTGCGTGCGTGCGTGCGTGCGTGCGTGAGAGAGAGAGGGTGTGACGAGGAATGTCTCACAGAGTTCAATAATAATTATTTATACATCATAGAGTTCCACATAGCTTCTAAGTTTTTGAGGTCATAAATAATGGCGAATGTTGACACTGCTTGGTTCTCTCTCTCTCTCTCTCTCTCTCTCTCTCTTCCCCTCTCTCTCTCTCTCTCTCTCTCTCTTCTCTCTCTCTCTCTCTCTCTCTCTCTCTCTCTCTCTCTCTTCTCTTCTCTCTCTCTCTCTCTCTCTCCCCTCTCTCTTCTCTCTCTTCTCTCTCTCTCTGAAAAAATTCCTGATCTTTTATAACATTCCATAATCAGTTGTCAAGCTTTCCTACCTGGAGAACAGAATTTGTTTTCTAAGTGACCTATATTTTCCCACAGAATATAATTGCTATTTTGGATACCTTCCTTTTTATTGACAATCTGCTAACATTTCCGTATTCCAAACTTCTATCAAAAGCCTTAATTAATATCTCGGTAACTCCGTGATTCAGTAAAAGATATCACAAAATATAAACATGCTACATATTCTAAACCTGATTTATCTTTTACTTCAGTTAATAATTTTACACATTTTCAATATTTGTCCATTTTTCATCATGTCTGTTGGTGAAGTCATAAATAAAATATGTCACATGGAAAGTCACCAGCAACAACATGTCTGAACACGTCGTGGAGGGGAATGCAGAGCTGCCTTTGTGACATAACATTGACATAACATAGCATAACATTGTGACTGTGTGCATAACGCCACCGAGCATTTGGCGTCTGCTGTCAGGCATAAGCTCAGCCAATCAGCTTGAAGGGGGGAGTTCAGCTTAATGGATCTTCGCCAGCTTAGGAGAGGGCTATAAGTATGATTTAGCTGTATTGCCTCCTGTCGAGTGAATGATCCACTAATGATAATGATAAGAATTATGATGAAAGTAATAATAGTGATGACAGAAATGGTGAAAAATACGTTAATGATCAAAATTATGATGAGAATAATAATAATAATAATGAAGATAATGGTAATACTACTGATGAAAAATACGATAATGATAACGATAATGATAATAACAATAGCAATGATAAAATAATAATAATAATGACAATCATATTACTGAACAGACAAAAATGGAAAGCAAGAATAAGCCTGAAAATAATGCAAAACCCTAGGGAGGGAAGATAAAAGATAACAGACGCTGTAGGAACTAACGTCAAAGATAAAATAATAATAATAACAATAAAAGCAACATAGCAAAAATATCAGTACAATTTCAGAACCTTTATTTTATGTATAGGCAAACTTTGTGAGCGTTGCGTGTTATCTGGAATGTCACAGTGACCCTTTTAGTGTCTGTATTGTTTTATTCTTGCATGTGACTTGTTTGCCGTCGATGTTAAGCTCTTCACCCCAGTTCTTTCCATTAATATATAAAATCGTCTGTTGTTAGCTATGAAATTTCGAAAAGCAGCTTAATATACCAAATTAGCTAGTGGACAAGGATAGTGAAACAGGTCATGTCTATAAAATCTTGCTTATATGCACAAAAATCGTCTTATGGTATACTCCAAAGTACAATGGAAATTACGTTCTGGGCCTCAAGGGGTTAAGCTCACAACTTTTACCATTTTATTTGCCCAAAAGAAAGAGTGACATTTTATCAGGACAGCAAGAGTTTTTTTTCTTCAGAAAGAGTAACATTTTAAGATTTATTTATTTATCATCTACCAAAAGAAAGAGTAAAACTAATATTTGATATCGGTTTGTTTGTAAGTAAATTAAATACTTTGAATATAATTTATCGTCAGTAATCATGACTTTTTTTGATCAATATACATACTCATTGTTACAAGATGAAATAAGATTAGTTGACTAACCGACCCGAACTAAATTGGCTCACCCCTTTTTTTTATTTTATTCTCTTACTGTCTTCTTTATAGGGACTGGCAACTAAGCGGGCTTTGTGTTACCCATTTTTGTTGTGCCCTTGGCCAGTTCCTTGTGATGTAAAAAAAAAAAAAAAAAAAAAAAATAAATAAAAAAAAAAATAAATAAATAAATATTAAAGAAGAGTAAGAAGAAAAACAAAGAATAAAAAGCTATCAAGGAAAAAAATGAAAATGAAATGAAAAATGAAAAAAAATGGTGTTAAGGAAGGACCGGAGGAGCAAAAAAAATACAAAAGTTGAAAAATATGTATGTATTCAAGGGCTTCAAGTCTTACTGAAAGAATAAAAAAGAACTGGATAAAAAATATAAATAAGAAAAGAGAAAAAATATTCTGGAAATTGCATTAAAAGCAGAAAAGACGGTGCACTTTTTTCTTCCGGACTTCCCTTCTTTCTTTCTTTCCCTTTCGTTTCTTTCCATTTCTTCTCTTCCTTCTTTCTTAAGCATGCATATTACAACATTTTTGGATTGGTGAATATTTTTTTTCAGGCGAATCATGCAGGCGCGATGTGTTGATGATGAAGAGAGAAAGAGGCTAGGTTTCCTTTTGTCCATGTTTCTCAGAAGGAAGCCCCACTGTCGTTCATGTTTTTTAAAAGGAAGTCCTATTTATGTCTCCTGTTTTTAAAAAGAAGCCCTACTTTTGTTCATGTTTTTAAAAAGAAGTCCTATTTTTGTTCATGTTTTTAAATGGAAGCCCTACTTTTGTCCATGTTTTTAAAAGGAAGCCTTACTTTTTACCTCCGCCAACGAAGTTGGAGGGGTTATGTTTTCACCCCGTTCTGTCTGTCTGTCTGTTAGTGTACAGGATTTCTCGAAAAGTTGCGAATAGATTTGGACCAAACTCGGTATACCAAGTCTATTTGGTATAAGGAAGAACTGATTTAATTTTGGATTAAATCTATTGACAACTGTTGCCATGGCAACCAATTGATAAAATATTCGGCCGGAGGTATCGTATACTGATCATATATATATATATAATATAATATATATATATAATATTATATATATATATATATATATATATATTATACGTATATATATATATTATATATATATATATTATATATATATATATATATATAATATATATATATATAGTATATATTATATATACTATATTAATAATATTCGGGCGGAGGTATGCGCTCTACAGAGTGCCCCCCCCCCCCCTAGTTTAGTTTGTTTTGCCTCGAGGATCTTGACCACATGACACACTGTCCTGGCTGTGACGCTTGGCAGGCCGCTCGGTGTGTCACGAAGCTTTGTGTTCCTGTGATTAAAAAACGCCACTCCTGTTCTTGACACATCTCCATGACAGCACCAGTGTTTATGGCACTTCAAGGGCCACTGAGACCACCAAGCATAACCCGTGGCTCTTGAGACAAGACACAGCCTGGTACGCAGGTAACGACTCAGCTTGGCGGGGCCGGTCATATTGCCTCGTTAAAACAACACCTTTGCATTGTGACTCTTTTACAAGCCTTCAAGCCTTTTTACAAGCTAAGTGTACGAGTAGCCTTCTCCGAATCTCCACCCACCGCTGATCAGTGAGCAAGAGACGCCAGCAACACACACGCTAGTGGAGGAGTGGCTCAACCTAGCAGGACTGGAATGGTGGTGTTGAGGTACTCGTCCTCGCTGGAGAAGGAGCGCAGACCCAGGCGCTGCAGGGGCTCCTCACACACACCCTGGATGTCCGCCACGGCCCGGTGGTCGAGGGCGGCCCGCCATGCGAAGATGGTGGCCTTGGAGTCCCTGAAGGTGCCGTACGCGTCCTTTCTCTTCTTGGGTTTCTTATAGAGCGTCGTGTGGTCCTTCACGTAACTAGACACGTACTTGTTGTAGGACAAACCCAAAAACTTGAATATTTCCTTCGCCTCCCCTCAGGCTCGAGACCCAAGTCCTCGTAGCGCACCACCATGTACCTGCAAGGAACAGTAAGGGTGTAGAGAGCGTGTGTGGCGCACCACCGTCACTGCGGCGGCAAACATCCTGGCCAAAGATCAATGGTATTTCCTTGTATAGCTATGTCCTGAGTGTTTGTATAGGGGACGCGAGGCAATGGTGACCTGATGCAGCCCTTTAGCATGCAGGTGGCAAGAAAGGCAGGTCATTACTGTGCACTGATGGATTGACTGTTACTCGTGGTGCTAAAGAGTATGCATCTTATTACAAGCATGCCTTATTGCTGCATCCGTGTTGCGTTATAATGACCAGCTAAAAGCTGAGTACAGCTCAAGTACATACTACATAATGCTTTAATTGACAAGCTTATGACGGCTCCACACATGACAGCCTCCACATCCACGCCAGGCGGAGGACAACCTAGTGACTACCGTATTGCCTATACTGAGGTGACGACTCTGCCACTGTATAATACTATACTGTGTGTGTGTGGTGACGGCCGGGAGGCTGGTGAGCCGAGGCGTCACCCTCAAAGCTGCCTTGCTGACCCTAACAACGGCTATAAGCTGACACGCCCACCCCATCAGTTACCTGTCACTGTACTTCTTCATGAGGTGGTCGGAGTGCGTGAGGTCTGTAAGCATGTCTTGGCAAACGGTGGTGGGGTCGCAGCAGGCCGGCGACTGACACCAGGACAGCTGCAGGCGGGAGTGCAGGCAGCCACGCGGGTCATAAGAACATAAGAAAATAAGGAAGCTACAAGAGGCCGCGAGGCCTACACGTGGTAGTTCCTGTCACCTAACACTACCTACATCCACCTTTCATCCCCATCCATGAACCTATCCAGCTCCCCTTTAAAGCTCCCCAATGACTCAGCACTAACTACCTGTCTACTGAGACCATTCCATTCATTCACCACCCTATTTGTGAACCAGTTTTTCCCTATTTCCTTTCTAAATCTACGCTTTTCCAGCTTGAATCCGTTACTTCTTGTTCTACCCTGGTTAAAAGCCGTAAGAACTTTTCTTACCTCTCCTTTATTAAATCCCTTTATCCACTTAAAAACTTCTATCAGATCGCCCCTTACTCTGCGTCTCTCGAGTGAGTGTAATTTTAATAACTTCAATCTCCTCTCATAACTAAAGTTACGCATCCCTTGTATCATTTTGGTCATCCTTCTCTGCACTTTTTCTAAAAACACTATATCCATCCTGTAATATGGAGACCAAAACTGAACTGCATAGTCTAGGTGAGGCCTGACTAGAGCCAGATAAAGCTTTAAAATAACTTCCGCACTTCTACTTTTAACACTTCTGGTAATGAATCCTAATACTCTATTAGCTCCTACCGTCTGCTGCTCAGACGCCTGCTGCTGCAGACGCCTTGCCTCCTGGTGGTGTTGCTGGTGCTTCAGAAACTCCTGGTGCTGCGCCACCACGCGACGCAGCTACTGGTCGTGCTCGCTGCCGCCCCCAGTCGCCGCCGCCGCCGCCGCGTGGGGAGGCAGGCGGGGCAGGCGGGGACGTGCAGGGCCGCGAGGCTTGTCCGGGCGACGCAGCGTGAGCACACCTCGATCTCGGTCACGACCCCGCCGCTGGGGCCCCGCTGGCTGTGCTGGTGGTGGCGGTGGTGATGACGAGGATGGTGGTTGCTGTTGTTGCTGCTGCTCCTGCTCTTGATCTTGTTGTTGTTGTAGTTGTTGTTGTTGTTGTTGCTGGTCCTGGTCTTGTAGTAGTTGTAGTTCTTGCTGCTGTTGCTGCTGTAGTTGTATTTCTTGCTGCTCCTGCTCTTGTTGAAGTTGTAGTTGTTGTTGTTGATGCTGCTCCTGGTCTTGTTGTAGTTGTAGATGTTGGTGCTCCTGATCTTGTTGTAGTTGTTGTTGCTGCTGCTGCTCCTGGTCTTGTTGTAGTTGTAGTTGTTGGTGCTCCTGATCTTGTTGTATTTCTTGTTGCTGCTGCTCCTGATCTTCTTGTAGTTCTTGCTGTTGTTGCTGGTCCTGGTCTTGTATTAGTTGTAGTTCTTGCTGCTGTTGTTGTTGTAGTTGTATTTCTTGCTGCTTCTGATCTTGTAATAACTGTTGTTGTGGCTGGAGTTGCTGTTTGTGTGGGTTGTATTGAGTCAGCTGTCGCGCCTGCACCTGCTCCAGCTGCACCTCCTCCTGCTGTACCTCCTTGTCCCGCAGCAGCAGCACCCCCTGGTCGGCCAAGGCTCTGCTCTGCGCCTCGGCCAGGGACGGCGTGGCAGGGGGTCGTGGTGCGTCCCCTGGCAGGCCTTGGGAGGGGTCAGGGTGAGGCGAGGGGGGCGGCGGGGGCGGCGAGGGGGAGGCTGTGTCCCAACCACTGTCATGAGCGATGCGCCGCCGCTGGAAGGCCATCTCCCCGACACCTGTGGTAGCAGCTTTGAAACGGCCGATTTTTTAACCCCTTAACGCCCAGATATTTCCTTTGCTATATGAAATCGTCTGTTGTTAGCCATAAAATTACTATGAAGTTACTTAATATGTCAAATTAGCTAGTGGACAAGGATATTAAACAGGTCATATCTATAAAATATTGCTTATATTCACAAAAAAAAACGTCTAATGGTAGCCAAATTACAATGGAAATTACGCTCTGGGTCTCAAGGGGTTAAACATGGACTTAGGCTAACCTCAGACTAACCATTACTTTAGACAGACATTTCTGTTTTTTTTTTTTTTTTTTCCGTGGGATTTAGTCTCAGATTGGACGAAGACTAACGAAAATCATATTGGAATTGTTAGACACCCACGACCCTGTCCAACACCACAGTCTTATGATATTATATAAACCCTCGGAAAAATGTCCCACCCCCCTGGATCATGCCTTTATATCGAAGGACCATGCAGGGTAGGTGGCTTGCTCATATCCCCTTGAGACCCAGAACGTAATTTCCATTGTAATTTGGGAACCATTAGACGATTTTTAGTGAATATAAGCAATGTTTTATAGATATGACTTGTTTAGTATCCTTGTCCACTAACTACTTGGTATATTAAGTTACTTTTCGTAATTTTATGGCATAACAACAGACGATTTTATTTAGCAAAGGGAAGATCTGGGCGTGAAGGGGGTAAGAATGATGCAATGGCTATATTACTGCATGGGAGAGTACAGTACCCTCCTGAGTTTCACGCTATGCCTTGGGAAGAAAGCAAGCGCTAAACTCATGAGGGTACTGTATACACTCTCAGAAATAAGGGCTACATTAAGGGTAGAATTGTTACATTGCACCATCACTACCCTTTTTAAACCCTATGTCCAGGCTGGAGGGTAGATGCTGCCGATTATACCCTTCATCTACCCTTTATCTACCCTTTTTAGACGAGAGGGTTGGAAAAGGGTATATTTGCGTCGATCCGAAAGGGTATATTTATAAGAGTAGAAAAAGGGTAGCAGTATTTCATCACTACAAATACCCTTTTTCTACCCTTTTCCTACCCTTTTTTTTCTAAGAGTGTACAGGTATTTCTTTGCCCTCACTTGGAAGACTTGAAGTAGACGCCGCGTATTGTTTGTGTGTTATTGTGTATTGGCGGCCCTAGCAATCAATCGGGTCTGTTTTTGTATGTACCACCACAATAAGTCAAGAATAAGTTATGAATCAAGGGAAACAACGGAGAGCTTTTGAATCAAGGGGAAAACGGAGAAAAACGGAGAACTTATGAATCAAAGGAAAAAACGGAAAAAATGGAGAAAAAGTTAGGTCAGATTATTCACTGACTTCATTTCAGATACGTTATTTTGTTCCCTTGTAGCTTTATTCTGTCTCTACATTCTAACACCTGAGCGCCTTACCTGCGACAATCCTGGGCGGCTGCGTGAGGGGCTTGGCGGTGAAGACGAGGAGCAGGAGGAAGCAGGTGCACTGTTAAAAATGCAGGGTATAGAAAGGGTATAACTGGGGGATAAGGTATAATTTCGGGTTAAAATACCCGTAGCTTCACCAATACCCCTCTCAGTCTTGAGGAGGGGTATTTTAATGCACATTTATACCCTTCATTAGACTTAAGTCACAAATGTGCTTGGTAAGCTTATAAACTGTAGGCAATGACATGCAATGTTACTCTTTATCAAATTACCACATTGTTACACTGAACATATAATGCGACAAAAAAGGTAATAAAAAATGTATCAATTTCGAGATATAAATATTTTTGAAAAATATCACGAGTTATCTCGGGTAGCGGTACTCGGCAACCGAAAAGTTACCAAAAGTCGCTTGAACATACATTTATTATTGAACGGTCATTCATTAGTGATAAGGATCACATGAGTATCAGTACTACAATTTATAGTGATATTACATCTTGTATGGTGTTCTACGACCAATATGTCTTGTGGCGAGATAACTGTAGCGGATATTAAGGCTGATTCACACTGGCGTTTTTTCGGCATTTTTATCTGACGAGAAGGGGTCTGGGTCTGGGGCTGGTGTCATGATCGCAATAGGTTTTCAACAAAAATCACACACCGATCGCTCGGTCTTTCAAGAGACCGACTTCTCGTCAGATAAAAATGCCGAAAAAACGCCAGTGTGAATCAGCCTTTATATCATTTGTTAAGTTTTTTTTCGGATCACAAATTATCCATCTTTTTCAATATTGTTTTATCATGTTGATATTATTACATTATAAAAACGTTCGCATAATCCAGTTTACATCGATTTTGCTGGTATTAATCAAGCAATCACTTATAGCAGGATTATTACGTGGACGACAGAAAATACTTCATAAACATTTCCCGTCAACTCAAGCAAGGTGCGCGACGAGCGTCTGCCGCTTTGAAAGTTGAAACTGGTTACAACTGGACTGTACTCTGCCAGACCTGACCGCTTCTTCCGTCACGCTGAACAGCACGTATCTCTTGCCTCACCTATTTCTTCCTGAACAAGAACGGGTCATATGCTACGCCAGTGTTGCCTCACAGAACTTTGTCAAGGCTCATATATATATAGGGTCGTCAAAGCTCACTACCTTGGCAATGACACAGCTGTTTTCACGTCATACTGCATTACTGCATGTATGTATGTAACATGTAGCTAATTTCTATGTTTTTATATATTTTGAAATGCCTGTAGCAAGTAAAATAAACTTTTGAAACCTGAACTCCTCTTTTATACCTATAAGCTGTAACCATACCTAAGGGTATACTGGATTAGAGTACGAAGGTATATATATATCATCAAGAATACCCTTTAGTAGGGTATTCCTTGCCTTGCATAAACCCCTATGTAAGGGTATTATAAGTATATGTTATACCCTTGAAAGGGTATAATGTAAAGGGTATATCATAGTTCTAATATACCCCTATAGGGTATACTATTTTAGACACTAGGAATACCCCTTGTATACCCTTTCTATACCTTTAATTTTTTACAGTGTGGCTGACAGCGAGAGCATCAACCAGTGCTTCTTGCGTATCCCCACCAGCATCCCGCCTGACGCACGGAAGCAAAGGTTAGTGTCTCCTACATAAGAACATAAACATAGAAACAAGAATATAATAAGAAAAAAAAATGTGTGCCAAAAATCTGCAATAAATTCAAGTTTAGTGACGTAGAGTGCATTTCATATGGGAGGCAAAGGTTAGTGTCTCCTGTAGCGTTTATTTTTGTTTTGTTTTTACTGATATGTCTGATAGATCAATTATCGGAGAGAGAGAGAGAGAGAGAGAGAGAGAGAGAGAGAGAGAGGGGAGAGAGAGAAGAGATGAAGAGAGAGAGAGAGAGAGAGAGAGATGAGAGAGAGAGAGAGAGAGAGAGAGAGAGAGAGAGAAGAGAGAGAGAGAGAGAGAGAGAGAGAGAGATTTAATGGCAAAAAAGGGGGAAATGTGCCAGACATAGAGAGAAAGATCGTGTTTCCCTATTTTTTCGCGTTGACCAGCGTATTTGTGACAGCCAATGAGAGAGCCCCGTGCAGGAGCTTGGAGTTGCGTCAGCCAATCAGAGAGCTCCATGCAGGAGCCTGGAGTTGGGTCAGCCAATCAGCGAACAGCATGTGCCTCGTGTGTGTGCCGTGTGGGGTGTGAGGGAGCCATATCTTCACTACACTTAGAGGTTGGAGTTGGTTCCAGATTGAGCTCACCAACTCCAAGCTGATTTTGTGATTTTTCCCGTTTCTGGGGCTTGCATGTTTGGGGACTCATTGCAAAAGTAACAAAGTCAAGAATGACCCCTGTAAAGCCAGAGAAGGTTGTTATTGAAGAATCTACAATGGAAGTGCAGGACGACGAGCCCGACCAGCAGAAGCCTTGCTGCGGGTGCTCGCACGTCTTCAGGAGGCTGTGGTGCCTCATGGCCAAGAAGAAGAAGAGGAACACACCCACACGGCAAACTGATATTGAAAAGAATTATGCTGAAAGCGATGTGATCAACGATGAAATAAGGACAAACGAAGAGCAAAACATGAAAGAAATAGAAACCACCGAACAGGAAGAAAAGGAGGAAACCATCGTTTCCATTTCCATCAAGACCATCACGCAGGCATATGCCGGCATGATTAAGGAGGCTGACTAGCAGGAAGTAGAGATTGAGAGCGAGGCAGAGGTGGTGAAGGAGGGACGCGGCACCGATGCTGGGGACGATGCCGGGGACGATGCCGGGGAAGAGGGAGTGATTGCAGACTCCATTGACCAAGTCACGCAGGAACCTGCAGATGAGGAACGTCCCCGCGTCACGGAACAAGTAGAAGTAATGGTTGAGATCGAGCCAGTAGTGGAAGAGGAAGGACAAGCCAGCCCGGACGAGGGCTGGACGAGGGCACGCGGCAAGCAGAGCAGACCCAGGAGGGTGAAGGCGCTGCCGCCCGTCACCGTCACCGAGGTGGCGCTGTGCACACAGCACAAGGCCACGCCGCCACCAACAAAGAGGAATGCATGGCGGTCCAAGCCGCGCGCCAAGGACAGTGTCCGTAATTCTTGGAAGGAGGAGATTGCAGAGGCCGAGGTGGCCGTGGCGCCTCACATGAGGCGCTGCATCGTAGGTCCTGGCGGCGCAACGCTGCAGCAGCTTCACGAGGAGTTCGCTGGCGTGCGAGTGAGTGTGCCTCCGCCGCGGGACGCCGTCACCGCCAGCGTCACGGTGCGCGGGCCGTCTGTGCAGGTTAGCGCCGCTGTGGACCGCCTCAAGGCGCTGCTGCAGGAGGCGGAGGTGGTGGAGGCGCAGGTGGCAGTGACGCCACACCAGCGGCGCCACTTGATAGGCTACGGCGGTGACAACATCCGCAAGCTGCACAAGCAGTTCCCCGAAGTGGCGGTGACGGTGCCGCCGCTGGAGGACAATGCGTCACAGAGCGTCCTGATGAAGGGACCTCGCCGCCAGGTGACCGGCGCCCAGGCCTTCATCAACACCTGCCTGAAGACCGCCAAAACCACCCGCCGCGGCCCGCAAACCCCTGCCCGCAACGCCAACAAAACTCCCACCCGCAACACCATCCAAACTCCTATTAACACTACCGCCAAAAAAATTATCGCTAACAATACCGCCAAAATTCTCCCCCTAAGTACTCCCCACCCTCACCCCATCAACTCTACTGAAGTTAACTCCCTCAACGTCCCCCACACCACTCACCCATCTGACCAAACTTCCACACACAGCGCTGCCCAACCTTCGCGGCTCACGCAACAAGTAAAAGATGTAATGATTGAGAACAAGGCAGTAATAGATGAGGAAGGACGGAGTATCGACGCTGAAGAAGACGCCGGCAAGAACGGGGTGACTCAGGTCTCTAATGACGATGTCGTTAAGGAAAAGGAACGACCCCGCGTCAAGGCACGCAAAGCCGATGGGGAACTCACGTCGGGCGTGACGCACGTGCCCGGCGAGGACCTGGAAGCCACCCCGGACGATGGCTGGACGAGGGCACGCGGCAAGCTGAGCAGACCCAGGAGGGATAAGGCGCTGCCGCCCGTCACCGTCACCGAGGTGGCGGTGTGCACACAGCACAAGGCCACGCCGCCACCAACAAAGAGGAATGCATGGCGGTCCAAGCCGCGCGCCAAGGACAGTGTCCGTAATTCTTGGAAGGAGGAGATTGCAGAGGCCGAGGTGGCCGTGGCGCCTCACATGAGGCGCTGCATCGTAGGTCCTGGCGGCGCAATTCTGCAGCAGCTTCACGAGGAGTTCGCTGGCGTGCGAGTGAGTGTGCCTCCGCCGCGGGACGCCGTCACCGCCAGCGTCACGGTGCGCGGGCCGCCTGGGCAGGTTAGCGCCGCTGTGGACCGCCTTAAGGCGCTGCTGCAGGAGGCGGAGGTGGTGGAGGCGCAGGTGGCAGTGACGCCACACCAGCGGCGCTACTTGATAGGCCACGGCGGCGATAACATCCGCAAGCTGCACAAGCAGTTCCCCGAAGTGGCGGTGACGGTGCCGCCGCTGGAGGACAAGGCGTCACAGAGCGTCCTGATGAAGGGACCTCGCCGCCAGGTGACCGGCGCCCAGGCCTTCATCAACACCTGCCTGCAGACCGCCAAAACCACCCGCCGCGGCCCGCAAACCCCTGCCCGCAACGCCAACAAAACTCCCACCCGCAACACCATCCAAACTCCTATTAACACCACCGCCAAAAATATTATCGCTAACAATACCGCCAAAATTCTCCCTCTAAGTACTCCCCACCCTCACCCCATCAAGTCTACTGAAGTTAACTCTCTCAACGTCCCCCACACCACTCACCCATCTGACCAAACTTCCACACACAGCGCTGCCCAACCTTCGCGGCTCTCGCAACAAGCAGAAGATGTAATGATTGAGAACAAGGCAGTAATAGATGAGGAAGGACGGAGTATCGACGCTGAAGAAGACGCCGGCAAGAACGGGGTGACTCAGGTCTCTAATGACGATGTCGTTAAGGAAAAGGAACGACCCCGCGTCAAGGCACGCAAAGCCGATGGGGAACTCACGTCGGGCGTGACGCACGTGCCCGGCGAGGACCTGGAAGCCACCCCGGACGATGGCTGGACGAGGGCACGCGGCAAGCTGAGCAGACCCAGGAGGGATAAGGCGCTGCCGCCCGTCACCGTCACCGAGGTGGCGGTGTGCACACAGCACAAGGCCACGCCGCCACCAACAAAGAGGAATGCATGGCGGTCCAAGCCGCGCGCCAAGGACAGTGTCCGTAATTCTTGGAAGGAGGAGATTGCAGAGGCCGAGGTGGCCGTGGCGCCTCACATGAGGCGCTGCATCGTAGGTCCTGGCGGCGCAACGCTGCAGCAGCTTCACGAGGAGTTCGCTGGCGTGCGAGTGAGTGTGCCTCCGCCGCGGGACGCCGTCACCGCCAGCGTCACGGTGCGCGGGCCGCCTGGGCAGGTTAGCGCCGCTGTGGACCGCCTTAAGGCGCTGCTGCAGGAGGCGGAGGTGGTGGCGGCGCAGGTGGCAGTGACGCCACACCAGCGGCGCCACTTGATAGGCCACGGCGGCGATAACATCCGCAAGCTGCACAAGCAGTTCCCCGAAGTGGCGGTGACGGTGCCGCCGCTGGAGGACAATGCGTCACAGAGCGTCCTGATGAAGGGACCTCGCCGCCAGGTGACCGGCACCCAGACCTTCATCAACACCTGCCTGCAGACCGCCAAAACCACCCACCACGGCCCGCAAACCCCTGCCCGCAACGCCAACAAAACTCCCGCCGCCCGCTACACCGCTCACGCCTCCCACCGCGGCCCTGACCCCTCCCCCCACCCTTGAGGCGCCTTGACCTAGCCTGACCCTCAAGTCAAGTAATAGTAAGACCACGCCTAACCCTGAATCACGTGACCTTTCTGCTTCAATAAAAAAAAGCTAAGGAATCAGAGCAATTCCGTTAACTGTTGCGCGGAATTTGATTGTGTAGCGAGTACATTGCAGGGAAACTGAAAATTAATTATACATACCGTCACCCTCGGGCACGTGATCCTTTCTGGCTGATTGTGTGCCGAAATTACTTTATCATTAATTGTAAAATATTAGAGAAATTTTCCTCTAGTACATTACTGTCGTGAGTGACAAAAAGTCTGTCATTGAAATTGTAGTTTTTCTCAATCAGCAAAAAACTGTTAACAAAATAATATCCAGTTCTATAGACTTGTCTTGATCATCTCGTTATAGAAGTGATGTATATCTAACATTAGCTATATCTGTATCATACTACTCTATACATATATCTTACTGTATATCTATTAACGCTTATGCCCAAACTACTATATATGAGAGAGAGAGAGAGAGAGAGAGAGAGAGAGAGAGAGAGAGAGAGAGAGAGAGAGAGAGAGGAGGAGAAGAGAGGAGAGAAGAGAGAAGAGAGACGAGAGAGAGAAGAGAGAAGAGAGAAGAGAGAGGAGAAAAGAGAGAGGAACGAGAGAGAGAGAGAGAGAGAGATTCAGATTCAATACTTTTATTACCTCCGCCAACGAGGTTGGAGGGGTTATGTTTTCACCCCGATCTGTCTGTCTGTCTGTCTGTCTGTCTGTTTGTTAGTGTATAGGATTTCTCAAAAAGTTACGAATAGATTTGGACCAAACTCGGTATACCAAGTCTATTTGGTATAAGGAAGAACTGATTTAATTTTGTAATAAATCTATTGACAACTGTTGCCATGGCAACCAATTGATGAAATATTCGGCCGGAGGTATGCGCTCCTACTGACTGCATAATATATATATATATATATATTATATATATATATATATATATATATATATATTATATATATATATATATATATATTTTATATATATATATATATATTATATATAATATATATATATATATATATATATATATATTATATATATATTAATATATTATATTATATATAAATTATAAAAGATATTATAATATAATATATATATATTATATATATATCTAAATAGATTATCATTGCAGTCAGTAGGAGCGCATACCTCCGGCCGAATATTCACAATTGGTTGCCATGGGCCAACATTGTCAATAGTATTTCAAAATTAAATCAGTTCTTCCTTATACCAAATAGACTTGGTATACCGAGTTTGGTCCAATCTATTCGTAACTTTTTGAGAACCTGTACACTAACAAACAGACAGACAGAAAAGACAGACAGACAGATCGGGGTGAAAACATAACCCTCCAACTCGTTGGCGGAGGTAATAAATATTGAATCTGAACTCTCTCTCTCTGGTTATGTTTCACCCCATCTGTCTGTCTGTCTGTTGTCTGTCGTTTGTTAGGTACGGATTCTCAAAAGCTACGAATAGATTGGACCAAATCGGTTATACCAAGTCTATTTGGTATAAGGAAGAATGATTTAATTTGTAATAAATCTATTGACAACTGTTGCATGGCAACATTGATGAAATATTCGGCCGAGTAGCCTCTACTGATGCATATATATAATATTATATAAATAAATATATAATAATATATATATATAATATATAATAATATATATATAATATTAAATATATATATTTATATATATATATATATAATATATATATATATATATATATATATATATATATATATATAAATAATTTTTACTTTAAAAAATTTATTTTTTTACTTTTTATATTCGGGCGGAGTATGCACTCTATGAGTGCACCCCCCCCTAGTTTTAACATGTTTTTTAAGAGGAAGCCGTATTTTTTAACTCAATTATTATGGTGAGACATCGCGGCGACCCGAATAACATGAGCGGCAGTGTTGTTTTACCATGTATCTTGATGTAGTCTTTATGTTTTCTCGATGTACCTTTCCTATATTTTGCTAGGAAAGGAGGAAGGATAGGAAATAAATAGGAAGGGAATATGGCAGGAAAAGACAGGCAGGAAAGCGATAAATATGGGGGACAAAGAGAGGCGGTTGAGGTTGAGAGAGAGAGAGAGAGAGAGAGAGGGGGAGAGAAAAGAGAGAGGAGAGAGAGGGGAGCGGAGAGAGAGAGAGAGAAGAGAGAGAGAGAAGAGAGAGAGAAAATGAGGAGGAGAGAGAGAGGGGGAGAGAGAGGAGAGAGAGAGAGAGAGAGAGAGAGAGGAGGGAGAGAGAGAGAGAAGAAAAGAGAGAAGGAGAGAGAGAGAGAGAGAGAAGGGGAGAGATGCATCCCCTACCCACGGGCCCATGGTTACCACAAGGACCGTTGCCCTAGCTACCCGCAGAGCTACTACAGCCCTGCTGCCGTACCTTGGCACCCAACCGGTCAGTTCGTCTACGTCGGCTGGTGGAATGCTCTCCTTGCCTCGGAGCCCCGCCTTGTGGTAACAACTGTTTTAAAAGTTTTAAAGGAAAATTGTGAACGCGTGGCTGCCGAGGTGAGGGCAAGGAGACACAATTATCAAGAGTTTAAAATTTTTAGATGGGAAACACTAATTATGTCTCCTTTTGCCCGTAAATGTTTACAACTTTTATGTAATGTGAATAGAAAACTACTTTATGATGTTTTTTGTAACTTTGGTATAAATAAAAAAAAAAGAGAGAGAGGGAGAGAGAGGAGAGAGGGGAGAGGAGAGAGAGAGAGGAGAGAGAGAGAGAGAAGAGAGGGGGAAGAGAGAGAGAGAGAGAGGAAAGAAGAGGAAAGAGAAATGGGGAGGAGGGAAGAGAGAGAAAGAGAGAGGTGAGAGAGGAGAGAGAGAGAGGGAGAGATGAGAAGAGAGAGAGAGAGAAGGGAGAGAGAGAGAGAGGGGTGATAATTATGTAGCAGCAGCAGCAATATGAACACAACCACCACCTCCACCACCACCACCACCATCACCACAACAACAACAACAACACGAGTGGCAGGATACAATAGATCATCGGCTGCATCATTAATTTTATTTGGGTTACGTTTCCGCCGCAATAGACGTGCGCTTGAAACAAAAAAAATGAATATATTAAAAACCACCGCCCAAAAAAAGTATTCCATTAGTTTCTATTTATGTATGTGGATATTCAGCGAAACTCTTTTATATAAAATATGGTCGATCAGTTTTCAAACCCAGCCTCATGCGTCATGCGGAATTGGTGTTAATGAATATTGTACGTAGGGGGTGGTAGTGTTGTTGTTGTTGTTGTTGTTGTTAATATTAGTAGTGGTGACGGTAGCACTGTTGTTGTTGTTATTGTTGTTGTTATTGTTGTTGTTGTTGTTGTTGTTAATATTAGTAGTGGTGACGGTAGCACTGTTTGTTGTTGTTGTTGTTTGTTGTTTGTTGTTGTTAATATTAGTAGTGGTGACGATAGCACTGTTGTTGTTGTTATTTTTGTTGTTGTTGTTGTTGTTGTTAATATTAGTAGTGGTGACGATAGCAGTGTTGTTGTTGTTGTTGTTGTAAATATTAGTAGTGGTGACGATAGCAGTGTCGTTCTTGTTATTTTTGTTGTTGTTGTTGTTGTTAATATGGGTAGTGGTGATGATAGTTTCATTGAGTTTCATTGAGTTCATTGAGTTTATTGCCACATATTATATATATATATACAGTAATCTAACATACATAGGTCAGCGTGGCACGATCTGCCGAGCCGAGGCGCCATAGCAGAAGGAGTACATTCACGCGGCTGATTTTTAAATCACCACAGACAACACACAAAAATATTGTTTGGCAATATTATTTACAATTTATACAATAAAGAACAAATTATGTTACAGTTTAATGGAAAGTAATTGTGGGAAANCATCCGGTATTACAGCTCCATGGAACTTACAATAAAGGCTTTCATCCCCCTTCCTCATTCCCTCCCTCCCTTTCCTCCAATCTCCCTTGGTCCTTCCCTCCCCCCTCCCACACGTGCATCCTCCCATCTATAACTCATCTTTTATCGAGTGGAAAATTTGACTTCGTAAGTTTCGCACATGCCGGTCTCTTGATATTTTATTCATTAATAAGATTAGTTCTTAAAAGATATGAAGATTAGTTGATTTAAAAGCTTCCTGGTGTCTATATGTGGGGCCATGAGCGCAATGGCCACCCCCCCGAAATTTTCTTTTCAGTAAGAAATCAGAATACACTAACAGTCAGTTAAAAAAAAAGTGATTACAGGTTCTAGCGATGTGACCTGCCCGTGTACACCTGTACCTTGCTTGGGTGGCACTTATGCTTCACGTGATGCCTTGGACAAGCCTCTAACACTACCACAACTATTGCTTCACTAGAAATATTGTACCAGAAATAAGAAATAAGGCATGAAAAGTGTGCCGAGTGTATATGCAAACACCAGTATCCCGTAGCACATTTATTCATCCAAATCGCTTCGATCTGCAAGCATAAGGTAAGGACTAACAAGCAGTCGAAATCACCGAAATTAACACTTAACAAGTATGAACCGCTAGTCAAAGATCCACAAATTAATAACTAGACCATAAACTTAAACAACACTTGCCTCTGGAACTCACAAATTACCAAAATCACCTATACATAGAACACCAACTAAAATAACAAGTCCAACAAACAATAAGAATAATAGACACAGAAAAAGAACAAATAGTCACAACACTAGCTCCTCTCTTTTGCACGAATACCTCGGCGGTCGGTAACAGCCAGTAATCCTTCGTCACTAAGGAAATCCATGAAGTTAGGAAGGGGCGTGGAGACACCCACAAGTCCTGTCTACACCCCCTTATGTCCGTTTCCACCAAACCCAGATGTAAGAGTGAGCCACACACACCTCGACACCGGCCAGGTCAAGTGTTCCAATAATAGCCACGTCACTAGACACGACGAACGCGAAGCGCCAGACTCCTCGCAAACAAACGAGATGAATCATATCACCTAGTGATACACTCCGCCACACAACCCAAGAAAATACAACAAAAAATACAACGAAGTGCGCCCTAATGCACAATACAATAAACGTACCTTACACAATGCAATAACCCTGCCAAACACAATATAACACAATATAATAATAACTTAACTACTTAAACACAATATAAAAATAGCTTACACCAAATAATAAGCTTGTGGCTTATCCAAAATATTAAACAAAAAGACAATTCTAAAACTGCATCACTATTGCTCTTCCACAGGAATCAGCACAAACAAGTCTGTGAACAGAGCGACACATTATTTTGTCAGCTTCCCCCCCATAATGCACGCCAGCTCTTGATAATTTGTACCTTAACTTAACATTCCTCACAACGCCATCACGGCCCGGGTTTGCTTCTATGACTTGAGACAATTTCCACACGCCCCTGACAGCGTTGCTATCTTGAATCAGTACTATATCCCCGACTTTGACATTCCTCTTTGAAGCGTGCCACTTCGTACGCAACAATAGTCCTGGGAAGTAATCGCGTTGCCACTGTTCAGTAGTTTCCTGGGAAAGTGGTTCATCCCAACCTATCGAACCCTTAATCACTGTTCCGCGCCGTGTCTCAACCTGACTGACTAGTTCTCTCAATATTATCATAGCCTTTAGAGTAACAGGTAATATCAAGCCTAACGGGTCGTAAATTAAAGATGTTTGGCTTAATATCATCCTACGCGTCATGGTTGAAGGGAAGTTATTTTCACAGTCCTCACGGCTCATGTCTGGCTCACTTCGTATCTTCCTCGTTTTACGAGAAAAGTTTATTCTAATCTTATATAGGAACAGGTAGAACTTAGGCTCCCATTGCAAACCTAATACCGTCTCTCGATCTGAATCCAGAATATTCACACTATCATGATTGATATTTCCACTCACAATCCAATGTTTTATGTGGAATCCCCCATGCTTTAGAACTGTCTCCAAGTTTCTCATATCTCCAATAATCTCTTCTCCACTTTCAGTAGAGAAGAGTATGTCATCCACATAAGAGTCCCTGTTTATGATTTGATTCACCTTGGGAAACTCTTCTTTATACATTTCTGCCGTTTTTCTCATTGCTAGCGTGGCAATAGCTCCACTACAGTTGTCTCCGAAAGTAACGGATGTTAGTATAATATAACGATCAGGTTCCTTTTCCGGTTTCATATCCCGCCATACAAATCTATAAGTGAGCCGGTCGATGTTGCCCAGTTTCACAGAATGATACATTTTCCCAACGTCTCCTGCGGCTGCTACCTGATCCTGGCTGAATCTAAGTAACACTCCACAAAGATTGCTAACGATGAAAAAAAAAAATACTATTGTTAACGCATTGTTAAAAACCATGCGGAGGGTTGTGGACGTATATTCTGGTTTAAGTATTTCATGGTGATGAAGGTAGTGTGAACTGGACTTTATAAGATTGTATCTCCTCCTTACTGAGTTTCCTAGCAATGTCCCTATCTTTCATATCAATTTCACTCTGATACTTTTGTGTATAATCAGGACCCAGTTTCCTCAGCCTAACCTCGCAAGACTTCATCCGGACAATAGCCACACTAATATTGTTTTTCAACTCTCTGGGATCCTTCAGCCATGGATAACTAGACACCCACTCCCGTTTCTCCACATTAAATCTTAATCCATTTTCAATCAAGGCTAATTCTCTTTCATCCTTCTTGTTCTTCAACTCATCCTTTACATTAACTAATAACTGATCCGCTTGGAATTGACCCGCGATAGAATGGGTCCTGATGGTAATATGACTCACAGTACCACAAGTCTGGGGAATGAGGGGGTGTGAGCCACGTATACAGTATCCAAATGTGTTCCTTAACAACTGTAATTTACCCCTTGTTTGCACCACCTCAGGTAAGAGCTCACAATAATCAACGCCAATCAGAATGTCAACATGCCCAGCAGACCTCCTTACATCTTCAGCTAAGATGCCTTCAAACACTGATGCTATACTAGATATTTCAAGCTTCTCAATATTAGTTGAAATTTCATCAATTCCTATTGCCCATAATTCCACTGTGTTACCATCCTTATCCTCAAGAGGAATTACATATTCCTTTGTAAGAAAACTCTCCTTGGCATTTCCAATCTTTACCATCGTCATAGTGATATTTCTCCCCTTTATGCCAAGTTCACGCGCCCTTTGATGGCGTATGAGGGTAACATCTGGGCCCGAATCATACAGAATTGACATAGGTCGCCCACTGCAATGTGCTTTACCTATCGCTAACAAAGTCCTGTTCCCCTTACAGCTACAGATGTTGAACGTGTCATAGTTTTGACTCAAGGCATCATGCAGTAAAGGATGATGGAATCTTGTGCATGCCCTGCCATTGACTTTCACCCCGCACTGCGTACCATAACCACAGTTCCGTGCCATGTGACTACCTCCAATACAATTGAAACATAGACCCCTGGATTTGACTGCCTCAAGCCTCGCTGCATTGTTTAATGCCTTGAATCCGTCACATTCGTATATATTGTGTCCATCAGCATTATGCAACCAGCATTTTTTATCCATAGATTGGTTTACTGTGCCGATTTTCCTCACAGCCTCAGTCAAATTTACTATTAGTTTCTCAAATTCCCGGTTCTTGTTATCTTGGGTTATTTGGATATTCTTAATAGTGTCCACAATATTATGATCACTTTCATTTCTCTCCGAAACACCCGTTAAGCAATTGACATTCTTAGTGACAGTACTACACCTAACATTAGAGTCCATGTATTCTAGAGCTTGTTTCTCTCTCAATAGGAATTCCAACAATGCTGGGAACAGGCTGTCAGTTCGAGATAGTTCACCAGATTTCATGACCCATTCTCTTTTCTGTAATGCCGGCAAGATTCTCTCTACCATGCTCACGACATGAGCAGTATTAATTTCCGATTGCAGGTTTACTCCTTTTAAGTCTAACCAACACTGCTCCACCTTCCCCGCCATTTTGATGAACCCTTTATTGTCTCCTTCACTCAATGACTTCAGTGCTTTTAATTCACTAATCACCACATCAACGATCTTCCGGGGATTACCATATTGATCATAAAGACGCTTAAACATTGAGTCGTAGTCGTTATCGCACCCCGCTATGCACTTTAGAGCGTCGTCACTGATACACAGTTTTAATGCAAAGGGGTCCTTGCCATAATGCTTTTCTATGATGCGGATAAAATCGTCTTTAAAGCCTGGATAATCTCTTATATTTCCAGTAAATTTTGGGGGTTCTAATGCCTTTACTTTGACTTTAATTTTACTCTCACTTTCCTTGCACTTATCCAGTCTGTAAATCTTGCTCAAACAATCCTTCACATCATATTCTACACCAGAGATATACTGTTCTGCCTCCTCTATTTCACTTTCATCAGTCAGAACATCCACATATCCATTGTGAATAGTCTCCAATTCCTTAAAGGCGTCACTCACCTCGCCGTAAGTTTCCTTCCACATTTCAATAGGATCCTGCCTATCGACACAATTCGTAAACATAGTCATCTTCCGTGTAACCTTGCCTTGCGCAATCCCCAACTTGTTTGCGAAGGGCCGCCAGCTGCTCATCCTTAGTCCCCGTCATCTCGTCGGGAGTTGTTATCGAAGTGTGCCGAGTGTATATGCAAACACCAGTATCCCGTAGCACATTTATTCATCCAAATCGCTTCGATCTGCAAGCATAAGGTAAGGACTAACAAGCAGTCGAAATCACCGAAATTAACACTTAACAAGTATGAACCGCTAGTAAAAGACCCAAAAATTAAAAACTAAACCAAACTTAAACAACATTCCTCTTGAACTCAAAAATTCCAAAATCACCAAACATAAAACCCCAAACCAAAAAAACAACCCCAACAAAAAATAAGAAAAATTAACCAAAAAAGAACAAATATCACAACACTAGCTCCTCTTTTTGCACAATCCCTCGGGGGCCCGAAACGCCATAATCCTTTCGTCCAAGGGAAAATCCATGAAGTTAGAAGGGCGTGGAAAACCCCACAGTCCTGTCTACCCCCTTATGTCCGTTTCCCACCAAACCAATGTAAGAGTGAGCCCCACCCTCGACCCCGGCCGGGTAAAGGTTCCAATAATAGCCACGCCCAAAAGAACGAGAACGCGAAGCGCCAGACCCCCTCGCAAACAAACGAGATGAATCAAATCCCTTTGATACAAAAAGGGAATCAGCTGAGGGCAAATTTTTTTACCATCCCGGCCATCGAAAAATCTGCGCGGTTACAAATTTTCTGGCGAAAAATAATTCTAAACCCCTCCCCCCAAAAAAAAATCCGGGGTGCGCCCCGTGTGTGTGTGTGTGTGGTGTGTGTGTGTGTGTGGTGTGTGTGTGTGGGTGTGTGTGTGTTTGTGTGTGTGGTGTTGTGGGTTCAAGGTGGTGAGGGTGGTGGTGAGGGGTAAATTAAATGTTTTTGCAATTATTGACATTTAAAGGGACTCAGTGTGTTGTGGTGTGTGTGTGTGTGTGTGTGGTGTGTTGTGTGTGTGTGTTGTGGTGTTGTGTGTTGTGTGTGTTGTGTGTGTGTGTGTGTTGTTGTTTTTTTGGTGTATGTGTGTGTGTGGTGTGTCACCATGTCTTGTCCCCTTTTCATGCTCTCTCTCTCTTCTCTCTCTCTCTCTCTCTCTCTTTTCTTCTCTTCTCCCCTCTCTCTCTCTCTCTCTTTTTTTTTCCCCTTTAAGTGTTGATAGAGCAGGAGGAGGAGGAGGAGGAGGAGGGGGAGGAAGGAGGAGGAGGAGGAGGAGGAGAAGGAGGGGGGGAAGGGGGAGAGGGGGAAGAGGAAGGAAGAGGAAGGAGGAGGATAAATGACTCGTGAAAAAGAAACCTAGGGTAAAAAAGAGAGAGAAGAGAGAGAGAGAGAGAGAGAGAAGAGAGGGAGGAGAGGAGAGAGGGGAGAGAGAGAGAGAGGAAAAAGAAGGAGAGGAGAGAGAGAAAAGAGAGAGAGAGAGAGAGAGAGAAGAAGGAATTTAAATTTTCAAACTTTTTCCTTCCTTCCTTTCCTTTTTACTCCTCTTCCTCCTCCTCCTTCCTCCCCTTCTTTTTTTTCCTCTTTTTTTTCTTTTCTCTTTCCCTTTGTGATTCCTTTTCCCTCCTCCTTTCCCCCACCACCACCCCCACCACCACCACCACCACCACGCCCCCACCACCACCACCCCCACCCCCACCACCACCCCACACCATCTATTGCTGACAAATAGAGACGATTTTTTTACAATTTTGGAGGTCGGGGGAATTAGAAAAATAGCGCCCTTTATGAATCGTTTAGCTTAAAATGGAAGTTGGGAAAAATTAAAGTGGCAATAAGCATCGAATGCCAAATTTCAAAAAGGGCCCCAATTATGGGGGATTAAAAAGACACCTGGGGGTTTTTAATAAGAGGTGGGGGATGGAGGGGAAAAATTTTCCCCCAGGACAAGGCGTTGTCGCTGAAAGGCCAATTATAAGGATTAGGAAGGCCCCGGGAGGTATTGCGGGGGTCAATAGGGTAGTGAGGTCAGGCTAGGAGAAAATTAGAGCGGTTAGAAGGGAAGTGGGCCAGGGTGGGGGAGGAATTTAAAGAAGGTTAGAAGGGGAAGTGAGGTCGGACCCCGAGGATATTATATCTCTTGAAAGGAAAATTGACGGCAAAAGAAATTTCCTTATAGGGAAAAAGGTCCAGAAGAGGATCCAAATGGATGACCCCCAAAGTTAAAACACAACTTGGAGAAAAAAAGAAACTTTTATTTGGGTTTAAAGGCGGGATTGGAAAACAAAGAACATAAACGTGATGGCGAGGAATGAAAAAAATTAAATCAGTTGCTAAAAACAATTATAAATTTAAAAGTAGCGAACGGCGAACGGGGCCCAAAGGGGTTTTCTTCGGTTTATAAAAAAAGACAAGGGGAATTTTGTTGGGGGGCCCCTTAAAAGGGGGACGGGTGAGGGTTTAAAAACGGATGAGGGTATTTAGGAGTTAAAGATTATTTTTTAAGTGTTTTTACGGGGGGGTACCAAGATACCCGATAGTGAACAGATGTTCAAAGGGCGATGAGGAAAACTCAAAAATATTGTGAAACTAGGGGAAATGGTGGAGGGAGGGGATAGAAAAAATGAAAAAATTTAAAACGCCAGGACCCGTGAATGACCCCGGGTATTAAAGGGAAACAAGGAGTTGTTAGTGGTCGTTATGCCATTTTTTGGAAAACGGTTGAATAGGCGATGTGCCTTATTTTGGAGGAAAAAGGAAATTTTTTTCCCCATTTTAAAAAGGAGAGGAGGACAAGCAAATTATCGACCCGTAAGTTAAAATCATGGGGGGTAAATTATTGGAAACTATTATTGAAAAAACTTAGAAGCATTAGATAAACTTTTGACAAAGATTTACAAAATGGATTACCAAGGGTAGGTCATGTCTCACCAAAAATTTTTGAGTTTTTATAGGAAAATTTATGAACGGCAGATAAAGATAAGGATTATGATATAAATATCTGACTTTAGTAAGGCATTTTACAAAGTACCACACGGCGCTCTTAAAAAAGGTTAGGGCTCATGGGATAGGGGAAGGTTCTTCATTGGATCAGAGCTTGGCCTAAATAATAGGGAACAAAGGTTACAAATTTAAAGGGTTCCCTCGAATGGGGGCTGGTGACAATGGAGTTTCCCCAAGGCTGTTTTGGGGCCCCTTACTATTTTTTATTTTCATCAAAACTTGGATAGTGGGATTACAGTGTTAACGTTTCTGTGTACTAATTAGGTAGGATTATTGGGTCCCAACTGATGTAAACATATTTCAGGGAGACTTAGATAACTTACGAGGGGCACAATGGGAAGTGGAATTTAATATTGAAAAGTAGCGTTATGAAGGGGGGGGAGAAAAAACCCCGTTAATATACACATAACAATGATGCTGAAAGTCAGAAAGGGGAAAAAGACTTGGAGTAGGGTGAGCCCGACCTCCGACCTAGGAAACATGTATTTAGGGCCCAAAAAAAGAGCTAAAAAGAGTTTAGGGTTTATTACCAGAAGTTTAAAAGTAAAATGGGAAGTTTTTCTAAGCTTTTCTCTCTTCAGCCTCACCTAACTATGCAGTTCAGTTTTGTCTCCCATATTACAATGGATTATGTTGTTGAAAAATGCAGAGAAGGATGACCCAAAAAGATACAGGGGAGGTAACTTTTTGTTATGAGAGGAGATTGAAATTATTGAAAATTAAATCACTCGAGAACGCAGAGTAAGGGGGGATCGATAGAAGTTTTTAAAATGGATAAAGGGATTTAAAAAAAGGAGAGGTAGAAAATTTTTAGGCTTTTAAACCAAATAGAACAAAAAGTAAAAGGGTTCAAACTGGAAAAAAAACGTAGATTTTAAAAAAATAGGGAAAAAATGGGTTCACAAATAGGGGGGTGAATGAGTGGGAAAGGTCTCAGTTAAAAGGGATTAGTGCGGAGTCCCTTAGGGACTTAAGGGGGGAAAGGATGGTTCATGGATGGGGGTAAAAGGGGATGAGGATGTTTGTGACAGGAACTACCACTGTAGGCCTCGCGGCCTTGTAGCTTTCCATTTTTTATTTCTTTTTTTTACCACTACTACTTCGCCTGGACGGTTGGGGGATCATAAGGGCCTGACATTATGAACCCCCGGATTTAAGGTCCAGGGGTCACTGTGCAGGGGATTGAAGTGTACGACGTCCCACTGTAAGTACACAAAACCGCAGTGGATTGAACGGAGCTGGGGCCTGATTGACTGCTGCCCCCCCAAAAAGCGCCCGGCAAGACTGCCGCAACCCTTGAAACCTCCACACTGGTTTCCACCTT
>JACEEZ010002933.1:17500-31380 GCA_016584305.1 Chionoecetes opilio | reverse complement strand
GTAGGAAAAAACACTTAATATTTAAAAGTCGCCAGCTGCAATAATGTCGCCAACCGTCAAATATTACGAATGATAGCATTACTACTGATTTGTATGTACCACTGAAGATGATACGCAGTAGTTTATATCATGACAATCTTCCCTGTTTCAGCGTTGTTTTATGCTTTGTATCTGCAAGTATAGACGGTTTCAAGTTACACTACTCGGTTTTTTTTTCGGGCGACGACGACGGCGGGAGGACACTCAGAACATAAACACTAGATGGCGACCTTAGTGTAGCCCATTATAAAACGTCGCCACACGGTTGATATATTTTTGAAATTTGTTCATTTATAGCCATACTATGACACAGATGAAGACACAAAATGACGCTCTCCAGATAGCCCCTTCTGACTTTCCTGAAATCATGGATGTAGAAATGTAAGTATTAACGCCACCACACGTCTGTATATAATAAAGAAACGTTGTCCTGGCGACTTTAGTGTTATCTACGGTACATGGGGATTTACGGTACTCAGGTAGACAAAACAATGATCAGCTGGAGTGAACAAACACAAAGAAATATTATAATATTTTTCATGATTACTTCATTAATAAATTGCTTAAATTATATTTTTTCTTCTAATTTTAATGATATTAAACTGAGGGGGTTTTGTCCTATTTCGCACTTAAGCTTAGGGGGTTACGGGGAAGCAATGGACGGAATACTTAGAAAATGAAGGTACAGACCGGCAGTATCGTTATAGTAGAAAAAAAATCATATGTAACCAACTTAATAAGCTTTTACTTATGAGTAATTGATGCAACACAAGAAAGAGATGGATGGGTTTATTTGCTGATGATGCAAAACTAAAAAAAATAAAGCTGTAAAGATTGTGAAACAGTACAAAATGACCTGAACAAGATCTACGAATGGAGCAGATGATGGGAAATGGAATTTAATGAAAATAAGTGTCATGTGATGGAAATTGGAAAAAAGCGAAGAGATATAAATGGCCATATAATAGGGGAAATGAAATAATTGCATTGGTTCATGAAGAAAAGGACCTGGGAGTGATAATGCAGAATAACCTACAACCAAAAAAATATAAATACAATATTTGAATATACATACAGAATGTTGAAGAATATTAGAGTTGCATTTCATTACATGGACAAAAATATGATGAGAAAGATAATTACTACAATGATCCGACCAAAAATGGCATATGCTGCCATTGTATGGTCCCCATATAAAAAGAAGCATGTGAAAAAGTTGGAGAGGATACAGAGAATGGCAACAAAGATGGTACCAGAGCTAGAAGAACTTTCTTATGAGGAACGATTGAAGGAAATAAAGTTACCAACACTTGAGCAGAAAAGAGAAGGAGAAGACTTGATAACCATTTTTAAGCTGATAAGAAAGATGGAAGAAACAGACAATGAGAGACTACTGATTCGGAAACAAAGAGAAGGTCGATACACAATAGGACATACAAAACAACTAGGAAAAGGGTGATGCCTGAACAACATAAAAAAGTACAGCTTCCCTCATAGTAATGTAGAAGTTTGGAATGGACTAAATGAGAGGGTGATATCGTGCACCAATTGCAAGAAAGACTGAATAAATGTATAAAAGGAGACGGAACCACACGAGTGTAGCTCAGGCCCTGTACAACATAACTAGGAAAATACACACAACACACACATAGATACACATACACACACACATACACAACACAACACACACACACACACACACACACACAAACATTATATTGGGGCATAGACATAGCCGCATGACCGTAAAAGTTCGGAGGGTGTTATGCTGTTCTCATTGTATTTGGCCTACAAGGACAATATTTTTGCTTATTAGCATACTGGTTATATTATATGAATGTGTTAATCGATACTAATACAGGATGTCTGAGTGTCTGTGTGTCTTGTACTCGCGCCTACCGGATGCTGAGTGTTGACACCTTTTGATGACATTATGCTGACCCAAGCAGCCACGCCATCCCATAATGATGACGTGGATAGCCTGGTCTTGGGAAGCACGACGTAAACACCTTCGCTCACCGGCTCACCGGAACCACAGCTTCCGGGCAGCTTTCCTCATAGCTGAAAACAAAGCCGGAGAGGGGACAGAACTAAGAGAGCTAGAGGAGACGCGTTACAGGGCGCTCCTACTCACGAAACGTTCCTGAGTGTCTGTGTGCACTCCACACCCGGGAGGTGTGTGAGTGCCTTGTCACGACATTAACTGTTCTGGCTCTGTCTATTAGACATTAGTTTCATTGGCCGTTGTAAAGAACCCCGTGACATACTTAATGTATAAACTTCACAAGTTTTACAAGCATATATATATATATATATATATATATATATATATATATATATATATATATATATATAATATTATATATATATTATTATAATATATTTTGTTTGTAGTATTTTGGTCTTACTCGAATCCTTTGGCACTAAAAGAACACTTATAAATTACCTAAAGAATTGCTCGACCACGTTTAGCCCATACCACTTTATTGATGTGTACCTCTGGGCAACGAAGCAAGTTACCTGCCCGTCAAGAGGGCATCATCCGGCAATCATCCTTACAGGTTAGTAACCAGTATCAACATAGTGTGAACCCGTTACCCGTAAAATAACCATACTAAAAAGGGTAACATAATTGGTGACTTAGCGGTGGAATGAGATAACATTACATCACGCATAGTGTTGCGTTACAACACATAATGGTAATGTCGTAATATAAAAAAGACGATAACGGTGGTATGTGGCAACATAAAATTGTAATATAAGTTACGTGCCTTAAGTGAATAACTGGACGAGTTATTAACTCGTAACATAACTAATTAATACACGTAAAGAGGTGGAATATACCATGAGCAAGTGAACAAGTAAACAAAGGAAGCTTGAGAGAGAGACAAGCGAAAGGATAAGAGAGTGAGAAGATTGCTCAATCATGCTATGTCAAAACCTGACCTCGCGGAAGCGAGTCAGCACCTCCACTTGCCATTGTATCAGTCACTGCTCCATCCACCACAAATTCTGTATATAGACAGGAGGACAAGATTATCTTGCATTAATTGCTCTGGGACTACAGATATTTTCAAGAGGACAAGAAAGTGGACGACGACATTACAAGGTTTTTTATCATGGCACAGACGGGAGGACAAGATTTGAAGTTTTATAATGAAGACAGGACGAGAGGAACAAAAAGCCGACTCATTAATTTCCAATAATTCCAACTCAGCAAACTCCTTGTCATCACCCTTACAGCCAGCCAGCCAGCCTTTCAGCCAGCCAGCCAGACAGCCAGTCAGCCAGCGCCCCGGACAGCCAGCGCGACAGCCCGTCAGCTGTGCGTCATCACACAACGCCTCACATCTGTGACCCTGCCCTTGGAGAAAGCCCTCTTGATTCAGCAGTACGAAAGGACTTCCCTTTGCTGAATTCACACAATGTTAGTGAGTAAACAACATCTAGCTGACCCTACAAGAGACATACTTTAAAAACGCCACTCGTTTACATAAATAACACTTAGTGGTGATCTAAATATTTTCACATTTGTTTTTGCTTTGATAGCCATGTGAAAGAATTTCAAGTAATTAATGTGTCGGTTATTTTTCTATAGATGTTTTAAATATGCTTACCGCTAATATTTCATAATTTCTTGTAATTCTTAATTATTTGTTAGCATCCCTTATATGTAATACTAGCCGCAAAGCCGCCCTCCGGGCGGACTTTTTGGCTAGCTCCTGCGGAGGGCTATTGGTGGGCCTTCGGCCCACCACCTGTGTTTGGTGGGCCTTCGGCCCACCAAACATGGACTCTCCAGATAGCCCCTTCTAACTTTCCTGAAATCATGGATGTAGAAATGTATGTATTCCCCCCACCCATTCACTCACCCATTACCCAGCACCCCCCACCCATCACTCACCCATTACCCATCACCCCCCCACCCATTTCACTACACCATTACCCATCACCACACACCCATTCAACTCACCCATTACCCATCACCCCCCACCCATTCACTCACCCATACCATCACCCCCCACCATTCACTCACCCATTACCCATCTCCCCCCACCCATTCACTCACCCTTACCCATCACCCCCCCCCCATTCCACTCACCCATTACCATCACCACACACCCATTCACTCACCCATTACCCATCACCCCCCACCCATTCACTCACCCATTACCCATCACCACACACCCATTCACTCACCCATTACCCATCACCCCCCACCCATTCACTCACCCATTACCCATCACCCCCCACCCATTCACTCACCCTTACCCATCACCACACACCCATACCCATCACCCCCACCCATTCACTCACCCATTACCCATCACCACACACCCATTACCCATCACCCCCCACCCCTTCACTCACCCCCACCCATTCACTCACCCACACCCATTCACTCACCCATTACCCATCACCACACACCCATTCACTCACCCTTACCATCACCCCCCACCCATTCACATCACCCATTACCCATCATCCCCTCACTAATTCACTCCCCCATTACCATCACCCCCACCCATTCACTCACCCATTACCCATCACCCCCCACCATTCACTCACCCATTACCCATCACCACACACCCATTCACTCACCCATTACCCATCACCCCCCCACCCATTCACTCACCCATTACCCATCACCACACACCCATTACCCATCACCCCCCACCCATTCACTCACCTCCCACCCATTCACTCACCCATTACCCATCACCACACACCCATTCACTCACCCATTACCCATCACCCCCCACCCATTCACTCACACCATTACCATCACCCCTCACCCATTCACTCACCCATTACCCATCCACCCCCCACCCATTCACTCACCCATTACCCATCACCCCCCACCCATTCACTCACCCATTTACCATCACCACACACCCATTCACTCACCCATTACCATCACCCCCCACCCATTCACTCACCATTACCCATCACCCCCCACCCATTCACTCACCCATTACCCATCACCACACACCCATTCACTCACCCATTACCCATCACCACACACCCATTCACTCACCCATTAAACCCATCACCACACACCCATTACCCATCACCCCCCACCCATTCACTCACCCCCCACCCATTCACCTCACCCATTAACCATCACCACACACCCATTCACTCACCCATTACCCATCACCCCCACACCCATTCACTCACCCATTACCATCACCACACACCCATTCACGCACCCATTACCCATCACCCCCCACCCATTCATCACCCATTACCCATCACCACACACCCATTGCACTCACCCATTACCCATCACCCCCACCCATTCACTCACCCATTACCCATCACCACACACCCATTCATTCACCCATTACCCATCACCCCCCACCTATTCCCTCACCCATCACCCATCACCCCCAACCCATCACCCCCCACCCATTCACTCACCCCACACCCATTACCCATCACCCCACCCATTCATTCACCCATTACCCATCACCCTACATCAAGGCTTCCTCAATTCTCGCAACCCACTTTTGTTTTCACAATTCTCGCTAATAGGCTGCTAAAAAAAAAAAAAAAAAAAAAGTGATCGGATCATCTCATAAGTGGGCTTATGACCTTCCCCGGGTCAACCTGATTCCAAAAATGTGCCATATGATGTGTTTGCGCCACGGGGGGCGGAACCTATACCACACACACACACACACACACACACACACACACACACACACACACACACACACACACACACACACACAGACAGACAGACACTCTTTCGCTTATATTATTATAGATAGATATATATATTCAATTCTCCTTCTTGAATTGCCTTAAAAGCCAGGAGATGGGAGATAATAGTTAACTTAATTAAAGTTTTACTTATGAATTTATTGACTCTAAAACAAAAGTTAGAATGCGAGTTAATTATTTGCTAGAATGAATAGTATAGCAGATGCACTCCTAGCCTCTGAGGAATCAGGAAATGACAGTACAGGGAAGTTAACCTTTTGTTTGAGGAATTAACTCTTGAATTGAGGGAGGAATGTAATCACCTCTAAGTACCTCCGTTTGTAACATAAAATAACCTTACTGCACCTCAGATAACACTGGGGAACAAATTTTTGTTGAGTTAGGTCTGACACTTGTTATTAAGTAATTTTTGGGTGCTGAATCCAAAACTGATCTCAGTTTTTCTCTATCACGTCAAGTTTTTGAACTGTAGGATTTTCGTTTGCTTAAAAAATATGAAAAATACTGTACATAACAGTAACAGTGCTTATTTTATAAAAAGTTACAAATGTTAACATACAATGAAAAATGAAAGAAATAGGCATGAATAGAATGTTTATTTATCATTATCATGTTTTTAGAAAGGATAAGGCTATAATTGTGTGCAGGTTAAGGTAAAAATTTACGTTTGTAGCTTTGTCTGGAGTGTTCAACTTGAGGACTATCGCGTTTGATGTTCCAACAATAGTCAGCCATCATATGCACATCCCATCTACCCTGGTAACGTTCTTCCATAACGTTCAAATCTTGGTGAAGTCGTTTCACCTTGCTCGTCGCTAGCAGCACCAAGATTTTCCGGAAAAGTTGGCAAGATGGCTATGCAAAAAATGTACTTTAATACTCATGTTGCAACCAAAGCGCTTTGTAGCTCTCCAATAGTTTCTGAACAATTTCTGTGTAATTACTTGCACGTGTATTTCCAAGAAAGTTCTTGACGACGTCTTTGAATGATAGCCAAGCATTCTTTCAAGGTCTGACATAGTACCGTTGAATGTTCATCTTTGATGAGCTGTCAGATTTGTGGACCATCAACACACCGGCCTTTATTTTTTCAATTGGACAGTCCAGGAAATGCCAAGATGATGTACTTCAAACAGTCGCCATCAGTTGACAATGCTTTTACAATTGTTTCATGAGACCTAGTTTTATGTGCAGAGGTGGGAATATTATTTTCTTCCTGTCAACAAGTGGCTCATGTACAATGTTAGGATCTCCAGGTTTAAGATCAGATCTCGGAGGCCAATTCGTCTGAACCCAATGCTTCTCTCGAGCTCTGCTATCCCACATACAGAGAAAGCAGGGATACTTTGTGTATCCACGTTGTTGACCAAGAAGGAAGGACACCATTTTAAGGTCAACACAAATGATCCAATTGTGTTTGTCATATTGCAATAACTCAATGACTCTCTTTACATCTCCATATTCTTCACGAAGACAGACCGAATGCCCAATAGGGACTGCGCCAAACAAATTGCCAAAACAAAAAAAGTTTTACTACAGCTCACAAGTGGAGTTTTGCTTATCTGGAGGGTAAGCTGTGGAGAAAAAACTTGACGTGCTAGAAAAAAACTGACTACAGATTTGGAATCAGCATGCCAATTTTAGTCTAAATAAGCTCAAAAATCTAACTCAACAATTTTTTTTTCTTCAAATTGGTCCCCACTGTAATCTCCTCTATTAACTCGAAGTCTAATTATAACACATCCGTTGCAGGTAGTTATTTTTGCCCCTGCCGAAGACTCTTCCTGAGGCCACTAGTGATATTACGCCAAGTTTATCTGCCAGGGAATATATTTTTGTCTATGTAAGGATATTATAACACAAAAACTATTAATTTAACAGCCAAAGTGCCACAAGCACTCGTGTCAAAAGAGATTAATTACTGCCATTGGCACTCCTTATGCACATTTTATTGTTTAGAATACTATTCTAGCTGAAGGCAGCTCTTATCACTTCTCAGGGAATGATTAAATAAATTCATTACTCTCTGATATGCCATGAAATAATATACATGCATATATCACGTGAAAATTTAAGTACAGACCCGGAGTCTACATTTATTAGTGTAGAAGCGTACTCCGTAATAATAGGTTCATAAATAACGAATATAATATCACTTCTCAGGAATGATTAAATAAAATACATTAACTCTCTGATATGCAGAAATATATACATGCATATCTTACGGAACATTTATATTACAGACCAGGAGTCTACTTTATCAGCTGAGATCAGTACTCCGTAAATAATGGTTCATAAATATAAATAATAAATAAATACTGCCAGTGTGATTACTCACGTTATCAAAGCCACTGCTGTATTCTATCTTCACTCCACACTTCGTATTATTAAGTACTTACCCGGTAAGTTTTTGGCAAACGCACTTCTTAATATTTGCAGGGAATATTACCACATTACTAACAAGACTTTGAGTAATTTTATTCTAATAACTCATGTTTAGATTTGTGTAAAGTATTTTACCAGTTATTGATGAAACCTTAAGTGCATGTCCTTATATCATACGCCTGCTATACCACAATATTTAGTGGATTCCCCTCTTTGCTATGATGCCATGTAAAACCCTCACCTGGATAGGTACTTGTATAAGGAGCATCGGCAACACTAAGAATCTGGATTAGTACACAACGATTAACACCAGTTAGGTATACTGACGGCTTGAGGTATGAAAAGCCTATTTGTGTGTCCCTGGACAGAAGCTAGTGCCAATAAGCTATAGGATTAGGAAGATCCGCCAACCCAGGGGAAACCTGGGTATAAGGCAACCCCAACAAAAAAAAATTACCCCACATTCTGGTTAGTGTAACCAGGCTACACTTAGATCTGAAAGAAAAAGAAACACACGTCTGGCAACGCCGTGCCAATCCTGCCAAGGCCGGCTGTCCGCCAGGCCGGCTCGGAGCTATCATAACAATCCCAATACTAATCCACGGGGAGAGGGCTGAAAACTTGGCGGGAAGGAAGGTGGGAGGCCGAAGGCACGTGCACTAGCTCTGTAAGGACCCAAAATAGGCTGTTCATACTTCAAAGCTTCATTTTAGGTCCCCTTAGAGCTAGTGCACTAAGCTACCTTGCCACTTGGAGCGGGACGCAAGAAGCCCACGACCCCCGCGGGGAGGCAGAAAGAGGCAAACTGCACAAGAAACAAAACGATACCACACTAAGTTACCACCCGAATCAAGCGGGGGACGTCAATGGAGGCCCGGCGTCCACCACCCCAGCCCCTCCGGACGGAGGGAGTCCCAGGCAACACAGGGGAAGTCCCCGACGGAGTGGGACAGGTAACGGGAGCCACGAAGCACGAGGCCGTACTCCACTGTCCCCCTCACGTACCCTCTCCAAGGAATGGGTGCGGCGGGAAGGCCAAGAGACGCAGCAACACCCCCGGACGTCATGGGCGCGAGGGGCGTTGAACCCGGATCCGCCGACTCGATGGACGACCCGGAGCGGCCGGCAACCCCCTGGTGGTGAGGGGACGACAGTGACAGGATGCGGACAGGAACGCAGGTCCCACGCCAGGGCTCGGAGCCATCCAGGTAACACGAGCGCCGAGAACGGGCACAAGGGGTGTGCGGCGGTCCCAGCAGACCACCCGGAGACGACAACCGGTTGGAGACGGTGGTCCTGACCTCGTTCTACCCAGCACTTGGGCGAGAGGCGAGAGGGAGACAGCGAGCCGTCCCACGAGAAGGGTCGTCCAATGGGGGGAAAACGGGTCAGCGCCCTCAGCCTGAGAAGCCAGAAACCCCGAGCCCCCCCCCATAGGCAACCAGGAACCAAGGCCTTCTGATAGGAGGCGAGGTTCCGGCAGGCGTCCGACCCAAACTGGTCAGCCTGCAGGGAACCGGAGAACCTTCTCAGGGACCAGAAGGGAACCATGGCGGACGGTGAGGGGGTTTTGGTGCGAACAAACCCCTCTTCAACAGGCGTACAGAAACGCCGGTCCAAGGACCAAAACCCAACCGTATTGCGGGGGTCAGCCAGGGCGCTAGGTGAGTGGAGAGAGTAGCGGAGGACCTTCCACGGTCGTGGGCCAGGAAGGAGAGGAAATCCAGGACGACCGATTCAGAGACGTCGCTGAGGCCCTTGGAGTTTGAGGAACGAATAAAAGGCCTTCCAGTGAGACTGATACTGTCTCGTAGAGGAGGGCAAAGTGCGCCACATGTCCTCCCGCTACCGCGTCCGAGACCGTCCGACGGAGAGAGGTACGGAGAAACTCCAGGCGGTAGCTTCAAGGTGGAAAGAAGCCTGGCGGGAGCTCTCCACCAAAGCGAGGGCCCCTAGAGGAACCGGGGAGGGACACCAGGACTTCAGTTCGGAGAACCACGGTTGCGCCGGCCCAGAGAGGAGCACCACCATGAGTCACCTTGCCACTGAGGAACGCAGTGTGTTGACATTACCTTCAGGACACTGGGCAGGGAGGCGGAAACAGGTAAAATGGCGCCACCTGTTCCAGTCTTCCGTGATGCGGCCGGGCCTCCCACAGCTGTCCGGTACCCCCTCGTCAAAAAAGCCTGTAGTGGCGCAGAGCCGGCGGGACGCGAAGGAGGTCCACCTCGGAGTGCGCACCGCCGACAGAGAGCCGCAAAGCGCTCCGGGCGAAGGCCACGCCACCGACGAGCCGGAAGCGAGACAGGCGTCGGACCACACATTTTCACTCCCGGCAGGAACCTTGCAGACAGATGAAGTGGAAATCTGGCCGCAGCCGAAGATTTCTGCTCCGAAAGGGACCAACGAAGGGCGGATTGGATGCCTTGGCGAGCGAGGAGCAGGGACCGCGACCATGTGCATCTCGAATTCAGAGAGCCGTCCCTTCTGGGATCGGGATTCGATCGGAGGAAGAGAAGAGGGACAGGCAACTCCTTGACGTTGATGTGGAGTCTTGCGCTCCACCCGGACACCCGCCGAAACCCTGCGGCGTCGGAGGATTGGTAGCCCCACCGACGTTCCGACGCATCCGACATCACGAAGACCGAGCAGGGGGCGCGGAAGCCCACCCCCCGTCCACGCGGAGAAACCCGACCTCCCAGCCACTCGTCAGTAGTGTGAGGGCCAGGGGAGGGACGGGGCGGAGCACGTCGCGGGGGCCGCACGGAAACGGCTGTGTCCACCACCGGACAAGGCGACGGAGACGAAGGCGGCCTAGGGGAGGGACTTCTGCGGCGAAGCTTGAGCGAGCCGAGAAGGGACTCCCAATGCCCCTGACAAAAAAACGGGACACCGCGTCCCGGAAGAGGCGTTGATGAAGCTTTGCCGCCATTTTCCCCGAGAGCGGACCGCAAAGCCGAAACGGGAGTCCCATGTGCATGCCAGCCAAGTTAATACGGGGAGAGGGGTAAGGACGGACTTTCCTTGTTGACTAGGAACCCCATTTACCCTACCACCGCAAAGCTCAGTCCAGCATGCGAAACCGCTTCCTCCTGAGACGGGGCGGACACCAGCCAAACGTCCAAATTACATGAGGCAATTCACCCCTGCGACACCATTCGCTGAGCCACCACCTTGGTGAGCCGCGTAAAAAAACACTCGGAGCGATGGAGAGCCGAAGGGCAGTTGGGAACTTCCACGTGTCCCGATCCCACCTGGAAGGCCAGGAAGCCGGATCCGAGGATGAATGGGGGACATGCCAGTAGGTGTCCTTGAGATCGAGGACGCCATCCAGGCCCCTTGCCTCAGCCGAAGGCGGGCCTTGGCCAGGTCAGCATACGGAACCGGTGGTTGCGCACAAAATCCGTTTAGGCGGCTGAGGTCCAAGATAAAGCCGCCCCTTCGAAGAGCCTTGTGTCTTGGGTTTTTTTTTTGTTTTCGGTAGATGAAAATGCGGGAAAGAAAGCCCTTTCCCGCGCCTTCTCCACTACCCCGAGGAGTGCATGTCCGAACCGTGGGCGGCGAAGCACTGTGGAGATCGCGTCCAGAAGGAGGTCGCGAAGGGGCGGTAGGGCAATCCAGGGCCAAGAAAGACCCGTTCGGACCACCTGGTGGCCCAACCTCTGCGGCAAGGCTGCCCGAACCCGGACAGGAGGCCCTGGAAGGTAGGCTCCAGAAGCGAGAGCGACCCTTGGAGGAAGGCTTGGGGACAGTAGTGGGCCCGAGCGAAGGCCCGAGACCCAGAGCCCCCTGAACCCGGAAGGCTCCACCCCGATGGGACGACGAGGATCTGGGGGCCATCCCACAAGGGGGGGGGCACTCCTGACTGCCCCTCCCGACGAGAAGGAGCCCCGACGACACTGCTGCACCCCCTCCCGGAACCGCGGCCGCAGACGGTCTGGGGGCCAGAGTAGACACCAGAGGACGGTGGGGGGGGATTGAGGCGAGACGCTGCTGCAAGGAGGGCTCCGACAAATACCTCCGAATCGAAGGGACTAATCGGAGAATCTGCTGAAGAGTCAGCTCCGGCAGGCCCGAAAGGCCTCGCGCCGATGAGCCCGCGGGAAGTGACGGCCCTGTCAATGGCCGGGCGGACCGTCGGGTAGGAGGAGGAGCCGACAACGCATCACAGCGGTCGACAAAGCCCGACAAGACATCCGACCGGGAGCCGGGGAGAGGGAGTGTGATCCACGGCGAGGGAGGAGAGCCACTCCGCCAGCTGACTGAAGAAGGCAACAGAAGAGGTCAAAAGGAGGCGTTTTGGCCGCTCCTGAAAGCCCGTCGAAAAAGCTCCTCCTTCACCGGTTGCGCCCGCCACGGGATCGGCCTTGGCAGAAAGCCGGGAAACCCGGAGGAAATCAGCCATCACACGGTGGAAAGTCACCAGAGGCCGGGAGACGGGATCGGGTCCTAGGACGGAGCAGGACCCGTTCACACTGGTGGAGTACCCCACTCTCCACACTTCGGCAGGGCGCCAGGCGGCCTTCATTCCCCCCCCCCTCCCTCCCCCCCCCCCCCCCCCCCCCCCCCCCCCCCCCCCTGGGCAACCGTCTCCCCCCCCCCCCCCCCCCCCCCCCCCCTCCCCCCTGGCCCCCGATAGGAAAGCCACCTGGCTTTCCTGGCTTCCATCCACACACGGGAAGCCATCCCGGACCAAAACTAGGCCAAGCCCAGTAAGGAGGCCAGAGATCCAAAGCGGCCGCCGAAGAAAACCGTAGGCTGCTCGAGGAGGCGTCAGGCGAGAGAAAGGAATCCGGCGGTAGAGGGGGTTTTTGGGATAGGACCTCCGTCCCCCGTCCTCCGGGGAGCGACGCACCTCCAAGTCCGGCGAAAACTGGCCCCACGAACCGTTCCTCCAGACGGACCTAGGCAACAAGTCGCCCGTCCCAACCGTCTCACAAAGCAATCGACGTGGCATCGGGCCCAGGTAAAAACAGGACGGAGGAAGAATAGGGAGTCCCAAGGCATTCCGCCGCAGCGGAAGAGGGGACGTGCACCTAGAAGGCACCTCAGAAGAAAAGGCGGAGGAAAGGCCGACGGACAGGAAGCCAGGGGGCGGAAGTCCCCGAGCGTCGTTGCTTGGGCACGGGAGGGCAGCATCCTCTCCCGGCGGAGCACACCAGGTAAGTCAGCCTCGGACTACCACAGACTCAGAAGGAGGCACCGGTGAGAGGGAAGCAGGCGATGGGGACCTGCGACCGCTCGGCGTCGGAGAATGGGGGACCAGAAGTTAAGTCACCTCCATCTCGCCATTGAAGGAGTTCACTGTGAAATCATCCAATCTGACAACCCGGAGGCACAGGAGGTGTAGGGTGGGGAAGGCCCAGGAGACGTGACCAGCCGTAGGAGGCACAGACCCACCCGGCAAGTCTACGACCTGGGAGTCGTGGTATGGTGAGGGGGACTGAGGAAGACGCCAGATTCGTGCTCCACCGTCAGCACGATCGACGGCGAGCGCATGGAAGCAGAGGCAGGGGGTTCGGGAGGTGCGGAACAGGAGGAGATGGACGCTTGGCGAGGCCCAGCAGAACCCAGAGGCCGGTCCGACCAGGACAGACGGAAGTGGCTGCGTTGGCGAGAACTTCAAAGCCTCGAACCCAACCACTCCTTGAGGCAGCATAGGCCCTCGCCGGGTTAAGCAGGGCCACACCCCCTCCGGGAGGATGAACCGCAGCCATCACGCATAC
>JACEEZ010002933.1:0-10000 GCA_016584305.1 Chionoecetes opilio | reverse complement strand
GGTCCTCTCCTCACCCTCCATGACCACGAACTCCCAGGCGAGGACTTGCAGGTGGGTCTGTGCTCCTACGGCTGTGGTCAGGCGGTCGCCTGGGCTTCCCCACCCTGCCTTACCTCCTTGTGCCTACGGGGTTGTCAGATTGGATTGATTTCAGTGAACTCCATCATGGCGAGAATGGAGGTCCCACTTCACCTTCTGGGTCCCATTCTCCGACGCCGAGCGCCGACCCAAGACTACCCGTGGATGCCCTCCCCCACACCCCACCCATCGCTGCTTACCTGCTCACCGGTGCCTCCTTAGAGGCTGTGGTACCGTAGTCGAGGATGACTACCTGGGATTGCTCCGGGACGGGGAAGAGGATGCTGACATAACCGTGCCAAGCAACGACGGCTCGGGGACTTCCGCCCCTGGCTTTCCTGATAAGTCGGGCCCTCCTCCGCTCTTCTTGAGGTGCCTTCTAGTGCACTTCCACCTCTTCCCGCTGCGCGGAGGATGCCTTGGGACTCCTACTTCTTCCTCCCGTCCTGTTACCTGGGCACCGATGCCACCGTCTATTGCTTGTGAAGACGGTTTTGACGGGCGACCTTGTTGCCACTTGGTCGTCGGGGAGGACGGGTCTGGGGCCCCAGTTCCGGACTTGGAGGTGCGTCGCTCCCGGGAGGACGGGGGACAGGAGTCCGACCTCTACGCCGGATGTCCTTCTCTCGCCTTAACGTCCTCGAAGCAGCTTACGGTTTCTTCCGGCGGCCGCTTTGGATGCTCTGGCCTCCTTACTGGCTGAGCCTAGTGGGTCAGGGTGGCTTCCCGTGTGTGGAGGGAAGCCAGGACTGCCAGGTGGCTTTCTCTCGGGGGCCAAGAACGTCGCCTGGATGAAGGCCGGCCTGGGACCCTGCCGAAGTGGTGGATAGCGGGTACCACCAGTGTGAACCGGGGTCCTTCTCCGTTCCGAGGCCCCGATCCCGAGTTCTCCCGGCTCTGGTGGACCTTTCACGTGTGATGGCTGAGCGTCCCCGGGTGTCCCGGCTTTCTGCCAAAGGACTCCGTGCGGGCGCAAACCGGTGAAGGAGGGGAGGACGCCCCCTTTTTACGACGGGGACTTTCAGGAGCGGAAACCACGCTCCCTGTTGACCTATTCTGTTGCCTTCTTCAGTCAGCCCCACGGCGGAGTGAGAGTGCTCTCCTCCCCGACGTGGATCACACTGTTCCCTCTCCCCGGCCTCCCGGTCGGATTGTCTGTTCTGGCTTGTCGACCGCCGTGATGCGTTTCGGCCGCCTCCCTCCTCCCGACGGTCCGCCTGCCATTGACAGGGCGTCACTGCCCGCGTGGCTCTTCGGCGCGATCCCCGTGAGGCCTTTCGGGGGCTGCCGGAGAAGCTGGACTCGTCAGCAGATTCTCAGGATTAGTTCCCTTCGATCGGAGGTTATTTGTCGGAAGCCCGCCTTGCAGCAGTGTTCGCTCAATCCCCCCCCCACCGGCAACGTCTGGTGTCTACTCTGGCCCCGACCGTATCGGCCGCGAGGGTTCCGGGAGGGGGTGCAATCAGTGTTCGTCAGGCTCTTTCGTCAGGGAGGTGCAGTCCAGGAGGGCTCACCCCGTGTGGATGGCCCCAGGATCCTCGTCGTCCGTCGGGGTGGGGCCTTCGGGTTCAGGGCTCTGGGTTCTCGGGCCTTTCTGCTCGGGGCCCACACGTCCACAAGCCTTCCTCCAAGGGTCGCTCTCGCTTCCTGAGCCTCCTTCAGGGCCTCCTGTCCGGGTTTCGGCAGCCTCACGGCAGCAGAGAGGTTGGGCCACCAGGGTGGTCCGAAACGTCCTTTCTGGGCCCGGATTGCCTACCCGCCCCTTCGGCGACCTCCTTCTTGGACTCGGTGCCCACCGCCCCCCCCACAGTGCTCGCCGCCCACGCTGTTCGGACATGCATCCTCGGGGTAGTGGAGAGGCGCGGGGACAAGGGCTTTCTTTCCCGCCATTTTCATCCGCTACACACACCCCAGAAAGGACTCTTCTGAGGGCTGCCAGCTCCTTAATCTTGGACCTCAGCCGCCTAAACGATTTGTGCGCAATCCACCCGTTCCGATGCTGAAATTGGCCAAGGCCCGCGCTCGGCTGAGGCAAGGGGAATGATTGGCGTCCCTCGATCTCAAGGACACCTACTGCATGTCCCCACATCCTCGGATACGGCGCTCCCATGGCCTTCCAGGTGGATGGACAAGTGGCGTTCACCAGATGCCCTTCGGCCTATCCATCGCTCCGAGTGTTTTTACCGGCTCACCCCCCACAAAAGGTGGTGGCCAGCGGATGGTGTCTGCAGGGGTCGATTGCCTCATGTATTTGGACGTTTGGTGGTGTCCGCCCCGTCTCAGGAGGAAAGCGGTTCGCCATGGCTGGACGAGCTTTGCGGTGGAGGGGGAAATGGGGTTCCTAGTTAAAACAAGGGGAAAGTCGTCCTTACCCCTCTCCCCGCATTACTGCGGGCATGCAATGGGACTCCCGTTCGGCTGCGGTCCGCATCTCGGGGGGAAAATGCGGACAAAGCTTCATCAACGCCTCTTCCGGGACTCGGTGGCCCGTTTTTTGTCAAGGAGGCATGGGGGGTCCCTTCTCGGCTCGCTCAACTCGCCGCAGAAGTCACTCCCCAGGCCCGCCTTGCTCCGTCGCCTTGTCCCCCCCGGGGGGTGGTGAACACAGGCCTTCCGGTGCCCTGACCCGCGACTTGCTCCGGCCAGTCCCTCACTGGCCCTCACACGTAAGGGACGAGTGGCTGGTGGAGGGCGGTTTCTCGCGTGGACGGGGTGGCTGACTCGCCCCCTACGGTCGTCGTGATGTAGGATGCGTCGGACGGCGGGTGGGGCTACCAATCCTCCGACGGACGGCAGGGTTTCGGAGGGTGGCCGAGGGTGGAGCGCCAGACCTCACATCAACGTCAAGGAGGTTTGCTGTCCCTCTTCTCTTCCTCCGATCGAACCCGATCCCAGAAAGGGAACGGCTCTCTGATGCGAGAGGACAACATGGGTCGCGGTCCACTGTCTCGCCGACACTGGACATCCAGATCCGCTCCTTATGTTGTCCCTTTCGGAGCAGATCTTCGGCCCTGGGGCCCGTTTCCACCTCATCTGTCTGCCAGGTTCTGCGGGAGTGGAAAATGTGTCGGGCCGACGCCCGTCTCGCTCCGGGGCTCGTCGGTTGGGTGGCAAGCTTCGCCGTGAGCGGCTTTGCGGCTCTTCTGTCGGCGGTGCGGCACTCCGGAGGTGGACCTCTTCGCGTCCCGACCCGCTTGGCAACTACAGGCTTTTTTGACTGAGGGGGTACCGGACAGACTGTGGGAGGCCCGGACGCCATCCGGAAGACTGGGAACAGGTGGGGCGCCATGCTTTACCTGTTTCCGCTCCCTGAACCAGGTCTGACGGATGCAACAAAATGCGTTCCTACAGGGGCAAGGTTGACCATGGTGGCTCCTATCTGGCCGGCGCAAAACCGTGGTTCTCCGAATGAAGGCCTGGGGTCCCTCCCGGTTACTCTTAGGGGCCCTCGTCCTTTGTGGAGGAGCTCCCGGCAGCTTTCTTTCCACTTGAAGCTACCACGCCTTGGAGTTTCTCGTACATCTCTCCGTCGGACGGTCTCGGACGCGGTAGCGGAGGACAGGTTGCGGCACTTTAGCCCGTCCTTACAGACAGTTCAGTCTCACTGGAAGGCCTTAGTCGTTCCTCAAAACTCAAGGCCTCACGAGTCTCTGAATCGGTGTCCTGGATTTCCTCTCCTCCTGGCCCACAGACCGTGTGGAGGTCCTCCGCTACTCTGCTCACTCCCCTAAGCGGCCCTGGCTGAACCCGCAAATACGGTTGGGGTTTTGTCCTGGGACCGGCTTCTGTGACCCTGTGGAAGAGGGGTTTGGTCCACCAAAACCCCCCTCCCAGTCGACATGGTCCCTGCGGTCCCTGGAGAAGGTTCTCCGGTTCATCAGGGCGACCAGTTTGGGTCGGACGCTGCCGGAACCTCGCCTCCTTCAGAAGCCTGTTCATGGTTGCCCTGGCTACGGGTGTTTCGGGCTTTTCTCAGCTGAGGCGCTGACCCCGTTTCCCCCACGTGGGACGACCTTCTCGGGGACGGCTCCGCTGTATCCCTCCCCTCTCGCCCAAGGTGTGGGTAAGAACGAGGCGGCAGGACCACTCGTCTCCAACCGGTTGTCGGTCCGGCTGGTTTGTGGGGACGCAACCCCTTGCTGCTCCGCGTTTTCGGCGCTCCGTGTTACCTGGATGTTCCGAGCCCTGGGCGTTGACGTGCAGTTCCTGTTCCGCGATCCTGTCACTGTCCGTCCCCTCACCCCAGGGGGGATTGCGGCCCGGCTCCGGGGCGTTCATCGGAGTCTGCGGATCCGGGTCAGCCCCTCCGCGCCATGACGTACGAGGTCTTGCGCGTCTCTGGCCTTCCTCCGCACCATTCTAGGAGAGGGTACGGGAAGGGGACAGTGGAGTACGGCCTCGTGCTTCGGGCTCGGTACCTGCTCCCACTCCGGTCGTGGACGTCCCCACTGTGTTCGCCATGGGACTCCCGCCGTCCGGAAGGGGGCTGGGTGAGTGGACGCCGCGGGCCTCCCATTGACGTCTCCGCTTGATTCGGGGGAGTTACAGTGGTACGTTTTGTTCTTGTGCAGTTGCTCTTTTGCCTCCCGCGGGGGTCGGGGGCTTCTTGCCCCGTTCCAAGTGGCAGGTAGCTAGTGCACTAGCTCTTAAGGGGGACCTAAAATGAGGCTTTGAAAGTACTGAACAAAGCCTATTTTTGGGTCCTGACAGAAGCTAGGCACGGCCTTCGGCCTCCCACCCTTCCTTCCCGCCAAAGGTTTCAGCCTTCCCCGGGGATTATTATGGTGATGGTTATGATAGGCTTTCCGGAGCCGGCTGGCGGACAGCCGGCCTCGGCAGGATTGGCACGGCGTTGCCAGACTGTGTTTCTTTTTCTTCTCAGATCTAAGTTGTAGCCGGTACACTAAACCAGATGTGCGGTATTGGTTGCCTGTATACCCAGGGTTCACCTGGGGGCGATCTTTCCATCCTATAGCTCTATTGCCACTAGCTCTGTCAGGGACCCAGGAAAATAGGCTTTTAATACCTCAAATCCGTCAGTTACTAAAATGGTGTTACATCGTTGTGTTACTATACAGAGTCTTTAGTAGTTGACGATGCTACGTACAAGTACCATACAAGGTGAGGTTTACATTGCATCATAGCAAAGAGGAATCCCACTAAAATAATGGGTATAAAAGGAGAATGATCTAAGGACAAGGTACTAAGGTCATCAATAAACTGGTAAAAATACTTTACAACAGAAATCTAAATGATGTTATTAGAATAAAAATTAACTCAAAGTCTGGTAGTAATTGTGGTAAGACCCTGCAAATATTAACGAAAGTGCGTTTGCCAAAACTTTACCGGGTAGTACTTATATAATACGAAGTGTGGAGTGACGATAGAATACAGCAGGGCTTGAGAACGGGAGTAATCACACTGGCAGTATTTATTTATTTATTTATATGTAGAACCTATTATTACGGAGTACGGCCATCTCAGATGATAAGGAATGTAGACTCCTGGTCTGTAATATAAATGTTCACTATTAGATATGCAGTATATATTTCATGGCATATCATGAGAGTACGTACTTATTTAAATCAGTCTCTGAGAAGTGATATTATATTTCGTTATTTATGAACCTATTATTACGGAGTACAGCTTCTCCGCTAATAAAAAATGTAGACTCCGGGTTTAATATAAATTTTCACGTAAGATAGGATGTATATTATTTCATGCATATCAGAGAGGATGAATTTATTAATCATTCCTGAGAATGTGATAAGAGCGGCCTTCGCTTAGGAATAGTATTCTAAAACAATAAAATGTGCATAAGGAGTGCCAATGGCCAGTAATTAATCTCTTTTGACACGAGTGCTTGTGGCACTTTGGCTGTTAAATAATAGTTTTTGTGTTTAAGATCCTTACATAGACAAAAATAGTATTCCCTGGCAGATTAAACTTGGCGAATATCAATAGTGGCATCAGGAAGAGTCTCGGCAGGGCAAAAATAACTACCTGCAACGGATGGGTTATAATTAGACTTCGAGTTCAAAAGAGGAGATACAGTGGGGGGACCATTTGAGAAAAAAAAATTGTTGAGTTAAGATTTTGAGGCTTATTTAGACTTAAAATTGGCATGCTGATTCCAAATTGATAGTCAGTTTTTTTCTAGCACGTCAAGTGTTCCTCTGTCTCCACAGCTACCCTCCAATAAGCAACAACTCACTTGTGAGCTTGAGAAAACTTTTTTTGTTTGCAAATTTGTTTTGGCGCAGTCCCTATGGGGGCCATCGGGTAGGTCTGTCTTCGTGAGAATATGGAGATGTTAAAGAGATTCATTGAGTTATGCAATATGGACAAAACAACAATTGGATATTTGTTTTGACCTTAAACTGGTTGTTCCTTCTTCTTGGTCAAAAGTGGTACACAAAGTATCCCTGCTTTCTCTGTATGTTGGGATAGCAGAAGCTCGAGAGAAGCATGGGTTCAGGACGAATGGCGCTCCGAGATCTGTATCTTAAACCGGGAGATCCGAACATGTACAGGAGCCACTTGTGAACAGGAAGAAAATAATATTCCCACCTCTGCACATAAAAACTAGGTCCCATGAAACAATTTGGTAAAAGCATGGTCAACTGAGGCGGGACTGTTTGAAGTTACATCATCTTGGCATTTCCGGACGTCAATTGAAAAAAAAGTCCGGTGCCGGTGGTGTTTGATGGTCCACAAATTCGACAGTCCTCATCAATAGATGAACATTTCAACGGTTACTATGTCAGACCTTGAAAAGAATGCTTGGCTATCATTCAAATACGCGTCAAGAACTTTCTTGGAAATACACGTGCAAGTAAATTACACAGAATTGTTCAGAAACTATTGGAGAGCTACAAAGCGCTTGGTTGCAACATGAGTATTAAAGTACATTTTTTGCATAGCCATCTTGCCAACTTTCCGGAAAAATCTTGTGCTCTAGCGACGAAGCAAGGTGAAAGGACTTTCACCAAGATTTGAACGTTTATGGCAAGAACGTTACCAGGGTAGATGGATGTGCATATGATGGCTGACTATTGTTGGAAACATCAAAACGCGATAGTCCTCAAGTTGAACACTCCAGGACAAAGCTACAACGTAAATTTTTACCTTAACCTGCACACATATAAGCCTTATCCATTTCTTAACAACATGATAATGATAAATAAAACATTCTATTTCTGCCTATTTCTTTCATTTTCATTGATGTAACATTTGTAACTTTTTATAAAAATAAGCATGTTACTGTTATTTACAGTATTTTTCATATTTCTTTAAGCAAACGAAAATCCTACAGTCAAAAACTTGACGTGTAGAAAAAAACTGAGTATCAGTTTGGATTCAGACCCAAAAAATTATTAATAAACAAGGGTCAGACCCTAACTAACAAAAATTTGTTCCCCAGTGTTATCTGAGGTGCGTAAGTATTTTTATGTTACAAACGGAGGTACTAGAGGTGATTACATTCCTCCCTCAATTTCAAGAGTTAATTTTTTTTTTTTCTCCTCAAACAAAAGGTTAACTTCCCTGTACTGTATTTCCTGATTCATCAGAGGTAGGAGTGCATCCTGCTAGACTATCATTCTAGCAAATAATTAACTCGCATTCTAACTTTTGTTTTAGAGTCAATAAAAGTCATAAGTAAAACTTTAATTAAGTAACTAGTATGCCCATCTCGTGGCTTTTAAGGCAATTCAAGAAGGAGATTGAATATATATATCTATCTATAATAAATAAGCGAAAAGAGTGTCTGTCTGTCTGTGGTGTGTGTGTGTGTGGTGTGTTGTGTGTGTGTGGTGATGTGTGTGTGTGTGTGTGTGTGTGTGGTATAGGTTCCGCCCCCGTGGCGCAAACCACATCATATGGCACATTTTTGGAATAGGGTGACACGGGGAAGGTCATTAAGCCCACTTATGAGATGATCCGATCACTTTTTTTTTTTTTTTTTGTTAGCAGCTATTAGCGAGAATGTGAAAACAAAAGTGGGTGCGGCGAGAATAGGAAGCCCTTGATGTAGGGTGATGGGTAATGGGGAATGAATGGGTTGGGGTGATGGGGAATGGGTGTGGGGTGAGTGAATGGTGGGGGTCGATGGTGGGGGTGATGGGTGATGGGTGAGGACTAGGTGGGGGGGGTGATCAGGGTAAGGGTGAATGAATGGTGTGTGGTGAGGGGTAATGGGGAGTGAATGGGGGGGGGTGATGGGTAATGGGTGTTAGGAAGGGGTGTGTGGTGATGGGTAATGGGTGAGGTGAATGGGTGTGGGGGGTTGATGGGTCTGGTGGTGCTGAATGGGTGTGTGGTGATGGGTAATGGGTGATGGTGCGAATGGGTGGGGGCGTGACGGGTAAATGGGTGATGGTGAATGGGTGGTGGTGATGGGTAAGGGTGAGTGAATGGGTCGGGGTGGGTGAGTGAATGGGTGGGGGGTGATGGGTAATGGGTGTGTGGTGATGGTGTAATGGGTGAGGAGATGGTGTGTGGGATGGGTAATGGGTGAGTGAATGGAGTGTGTGGTGATGGGTAATGCGTGAGTGATGGGGGGGGGTGATGGGTAATGGGGGTGAATGGGTGGGGGGTGATGGGTATGGGTGAGTGAATGGGGTGTGGTGTTGATGGGTAGTGGGTGAGTGAAGGGTGGGGGTGATGGTAATGGGGAGTGAATGGGTGGGGGTGATGGGGAATGGGTGAGTGAATAGTGAGGGGGTGGGGTAATGGGGGAGTGAAATGGGTGGGGGGTGATGGGTTAATGGTGTGAGCTGAATGGGTGTGTGGTGATGGGGTAATGGGTGATGTGAATGGGTGGGAGGTGAGTGACTGGGTGGGGGGGGTGATGGTAAATGGGTGAGTGAATGGGTGGTGGGGATTTTTAAGGGGGGTGATGAATGGGGGGGGGGGGGTTTGATGGGTAAGGGGAGTGAATGGGGGGGGGGTGATGGGAATGGGGGGGGGAAAATGGGGTGTGGGGGTGGGTTTTTTAATGGGGGTGAGGAATGGGGGGGGGGTATGGGTAATGGGGGGAATGAAGGGTTTTGGTGGGGGGTAAGGGGGTGAGTGAATGGGGGGGGGTGATGGGTAAGGGTGATGGGGGGTTTTTTTTTTTGGGGGGGGGGGTGAGGGAAATGGGGGGGGGTGAGGGGTAATGGGTGAGGGGAATGGGTGGGGGGGTGAAGGGGAAAGGGTGAGTGAATGGGTGGGGGGGTGTGGAAAGGGGAGTGAAGGGGTGTGTGGTGATGGGTAATGGGTGAGTGAATGGGTGGGGGGTGATGGGTAATGGGGAGTGAAGGGTGGGGGGTGGGAATGGGTGGTGAATGGGGGGGGGGAAATACAACATTTCACACCCATGTTTTCGGGAAATTTAGAAGGGGAATCTGGAGAGTCCCTGTTTGGTGGCCGAAGGCCCACCCAAAACACAGGTGGTGGGCCAAAGGCCCAAAATACCCCTCCGCAGGAGCTAGCCAAAAAAAGGGCCCCGGGGGGCGGCTTTTCGGTAGTAATACATTAAGGAAGCTAACAAATTATTAAGAATTTCAAAAATTAGAAATATTAGCGGTAAGCATATTAAAAATCTATAGAAAAATAACAAAAAAATTTTAAATTTTTTGAAATTCTCCCTGGGTATTTAAGCAAAAACAAATGTGAAAATAATTTTTTCACCACTAAGTGTTATTTTTGTAAAAGAGGGCGTTTTTAAGTATGTCTCTTTTAAGGGGCACTAATGTTGTTTTCTCAATAACATTGTGTGGATTCAGCAAAGGGCAAAAACCTCCCTACGCTGAAAAAGGGGGGGGGGGGGGCTCCAAAAGGGGGAGGTCACGTGGAGGGGTGGAAGACACTTTTCCCCGGGGGGCGGCTTGGGCTGGTGGCCCGTAAAAGGCTGGTGTTAGGGTTTTTGAGGGGTTTT
>JACEEZ010002931.1:0-14714 GCA_016584305.1 Chionoecetes opilio | reverse complement strand
CCCCACACACACACACACACCCCACACCACACACAAAACACACACACACATACACACACAAGAGCCGACCTAAGAATGACAATGACCACGTAACAAACCTACACATTCACCTGGTTGCCCCCCGCCGTGCCGCACCAGGAGACTCCCTTTGGTGCAGTCAATGTTGAGCTCGTCGAAGGAGATGACGAGATGGCCGCCCTTGCAGATGACGAAAAACCCTCGGTGCGCGTTGGAGAGAGAGAGAGAGAGGAGAGGGAGAGAGAGGGGAAAGAGAGGGAGAGAGAGAGGAGAGAGAAGAGGGGAAGAGGAGAGAGAGAGAGAGAGGGGAGAGAGAGGAGAGAGAGAGAGGAGAGAGGGAGAGACAGAGACAGAGACAGAGACAGAGACAGAGACAGAGACAGAGGGGAGAGAGAGAGAGAGAGATGGAGAGAGAGAGAGAGAGAGAGAGGAGGGAGAGGAGAGAGAGAGAGAGAGAGAGAGAGAGAGGAGAGAGGAAGAGAGAAGAGAATATTTGAATAATTGGGAAAACATTGTGGTGAAAATACATCATAATAGCATCAGTAACTGGGCTGTATAATGACAACAACTTGCCTCATAAACTTGTACTTTGAAATTTTCAGTAGGCCGTAAACTTTACCTCAAAGCTGAACTCTCTATCACAGGGGTTCCCAAAGCGGTTAATATTGAACCCAGGCTTTCGATGAGACCTTCATGGGGTCGATAAATGCCTTGGGGTCAAAAGGGGGTCGATAAAAGCCTGGGGTTAAAAAGGGGGGTCGATAAATCCCTCGGGAGTAAAAAGGGGGGTCGATAAATTCCTCGGGGGTCAAAAGGTGGCTCGATAAATGCCTCGGGGGTCAAAAGGGGGTCGATAAATGCCTCGGGAGTCAAAGGGGGTCGTTTAAATTCCTCGGGGGTAAAAAAAGGGGGTCGATAAATGCCTCAGGGGTCAAAAGGGGGTCGATAAAAGCCTCGGGAGTCAAAGGGGGGTCGATAAATGCCTCGGGGGTCAAAAGTGGCTTGATGAATGAATACCAGAAAGTAAAAAGTACAATCTAGATATTTCTTTTGTAATATACCTATTATTGTTCCTATGTTTCTATATCTTTTTTCTAACTAGCTTGTAGCAGTAATAGTAGTAGAAGTAGTAGTAGTAGTAGTAGTAGTAGTAGTAGTAGTAGTAGTAGTAGTAGTGGTAGTAGTAGTAGTAATAGTAGTAGTAGTAGTAGTAGTAGTAGTAGTAGTAGTAGTAGTAGTAGTAGTATCAGTAATAGTAGTAGTAGAAGTAGTAGTAGTAGTAGTAGTATATAGTAGAATAGTACCAGTAGCAGTAGTAGTAGTAGTAGTAGTAGTATTAGTAGTAGTGTAGTAGTAATAGAGTAGTAGTAGTAGTAGTGTAGTAGTAGTAGTAGAGTAGTATAGTAGTAGTAGTAGTAGTAGTATCTTTAATAGTAGTAGTAGTAGTAGTAGTAGTAGTAGTAGTAGTAGTAGTAGTAGTAGTAGTAGTAATAGTAGCAGTAGCAGTAGTAGTAGTAGTAGTAGTAGTTCAGTTCAGTTCAGTACATTTTATTTTCGTAAGAAACTTACATAGTACGTAGAGTAGACGCACGAGATATACAATAAGAAAAAATAAATTTTTTTGTTATATAAAACAGATAATTTGCACATATTTTTATATGATAAATTTTTCAGGTATGTATTTTTATGTCTTTCCCCTTAATATATCAAATTAAAAATCTCATACATGTACAAATAAAACAAAAGTATGAATAGGCTAACCATTATAATCAATTGATATAAATTAAATTATCTATAAAGTAATATATATACAAAAAACTAAAATATGTAATTACATTTGTAAACAACATAGGAAATATAAAAAAGTTAACCCCAAATCTATGAAGGGATTAATATCCATAAAAAAAAAACAGGGGCCTCGCTCTCCTCATGTCGCTGTACCCAGACTATCCTGGCCTTAATAACATCAGAGCCTCTTCAAATATATGATATTGTAATACTGATCAAATAAATGTCTCACAAAGTCATAAAAAGACCTTTTGTATAAAAATATATTTTATATTTAATGTAGGATTGTTTGCCCTAATCAGTCTTTTAAAGAATCTAGCTTGTATAAGGGCTGTGAGATCCCTTAATAATAATTTATTGCAGTTTTCAGGAGTGATGTGGCTGCTGGCTTTATGTAGGTACTCCCGACATGAGTTTTAAACCATTATTATATGTTTACATTAAACGCTTAAAAAAAACAAGATCTAAAAACTGAGGTATCATTCCATAGGCCAAGCCATATTCTGGACAGCAGTAGAGTTAAATAAAAACAAAAGAACATTAAAATCTAAAAACTTAAAATCTCTATATACACTTTTAAAAAGATGAGTAAAATGAGTTTAACCGAAAATCGATGTCATCGCTATTTTTAAAAATTTGAAGGAAATATTGTGTCCTAAGTATTTATAGCAGCTCACAACTTTTAGTTCATCGCCTTTAAAGTTTTATATTACCCAATAAAAATTTTTTCTTAAATTAAATCTCATAAAATCTGGTTTTTCTTTGTTTATCACAATTTTGTGATTTACAATTTCATTACATAAAAATTGTATAATACCTCCATGTCGTCTCTTGACGCACCCAGGAGAACCAGATCATCAGCGTAACCTACAACATTAAGTCTGTGGACACCAAGCCTACATCCTATGTCCAAGCTGGAAACTTTTCAATAATGTCATTTATAAAAAAATTAAATAAAAAATGGGATAAAACACCTCCTGCTTTACTCCCGTTCAATGAAAAAAATTCATTTCATGGACTGATCCCATCTGACTTGTGCTTGTTGGTTTCTAAAGTAGTGAATTAATGTTGGAGGGTCAGATCAAAGGTATACCGGGAATAACAGTTTCTTACCAAGCAGGAAATGATCTATTTATCGAAGGCTTTACTTAAATCAACAAAAGTGGCAAGGGGAGATGACCTTGAGCTACTGTAGCTTCTCATAACCTCTTTTACCAAAAAAAAAGCATCAGTAGTGGATGATGGCCCTTTCCCAAAACCCAAACTGCCTAAAATTCAAAGGGGGTTTCTCAGTTAAGAAATTTAAAACATGTAATTCAAAAATTTTTGATTAAAGTAGTAGTAGCAGTAGTAGTAGTAGTAGTAGTAGTAGTAGTAGCAGTACAGTAATAGTAGTAGTAGTAGTAGTAGTAGTAGTAGTAGTAGTAGTAGTAGTAGTAGTAGTAGAATAGTAGTAATAGTAATAGTAATAGACCCATTGGGATTGGCGAAGTCATACGACGCGTCGTGGGTAAATGCATCATGGCTGTCGTCAAGGAGGATGTGAGGAAGGCGGCGGGGAAACCCCCAGGTATGCGCAGGGCAACAGGCAGGAGGGGAAGCAGCCATCCACGCATGAGGGAGATCTTCGCCAAGAAGACTGTGAAGCGGTTCTGTTAGTGGACGCAAGAAACGCGTTTAACTCCATCAACAGAAAAACAAAGCTTCATAATATAAAAATCAAGTGTCCTTCCCTGGGGTACATACGCCGATAACACTTATATGACCCTCTTTAATTTTTATGTAAATAGGAGTGGTAGCAATAAGGCTAGGGTGTTAGAGTCAAGGGAAGGAACAATCAAGGTGACCCAGTGGAAAGGCGATGTACGCCTTGGCAGTCAGTCCTTTAAGAGTGATTGCGTTTGAAAAACCAAGGTGAAGCCCGGTGGCATATGCTGACGACCTGTCAGGGGCCGGCAAAAATTACAGGACCTAAGCCACTGGTGGGGGTTTAAAACAGGCCCAAAGGCCCTACCATAGGATACACACCCCAACGCCCCTAAATCCTTCCTCATCGTCAAGCCAGAGCACTATGACGGGGCTGTAAACATCTTCAGTGGCAGTGGAGTTGTGGTAACGAAGGAAGGACAGCGGCACTTGGTGCTGTTATTGGAACAGAGGAGTATAAGAAGGAGTACGTCGGAGAGAAAGTGTCTGAGTGGGTGCACGAGGTCGATGTCCTGTAGCCATGGCCCAAGACCCAGCCTCACGCAGCCTACGCGGCATACACGCATGGCCTGCAACATCGGTGGAACTTCGTCATGCGCACCATCCCGGGCATCAGCCCTCTCCTCAGACGCTGGGGAATCTATAAAGAACACCTTCATACCAGCGTTACTGAGATCTCCCGTCCCGGGGAATGACGCGAGGGGTTGCTCGAATCCCTCCAAGACTAGGGGGGATGGGAATCACCTCTCCTGAGGGAAAGGGGGCTGAGGTGGAGAACCTCAACTCCATCAACCTTACCAGGTCCCTCACGGATATGATCATCGCTCAGGACGCACAAGGTGAAATCGACCAAAGTGTGATCGCTGAGCAAAAGAAACGATTCTCACGAGACAGGCAGCAAGGGCAGAAGACCAGCCTGAACACCTTTCGACCATCCTGCCTCCAGACACCGTGAGAAAAATCCACATCGACAGGAGACGGGAGCGTCCAACTGGCTAACATCACTACCAATCAGAGCAAAGGGCTTCAACCTCAACAAACAAGAATTTGTCGATGCCGTTGCTCTGAGGTACGCCTGGCCAGTGGAAGGACTCCCAACACCTGTGTGTTGTGGATCCCCAACAACGTAGACCACACCATGACGTGCAAAAAGGGGGGATTCGTGTGTATCAGGCACGACGAGGTTTAGGGACCTGACAGCCAGCATTTCTCAGGGAGGTGTGCCACGAGTCCCCCACCGAGCCAACCCCTTTTGCCTCTAGATGGGGAACTCCTGCGGGTACCTTCACGCCCCTGGTCTTCACCCCATCTGGCGGCATGGCCCCAAGGCTAGGAGCTTCTACTCAAGACTAGCTGACTGATGTCAGTAAAGAAAGCACCAGCCAAGGAGCTCCGTCGCCGCCGGATGAGGTGTCGCCTCTCCTTCTCCCTGCTCCGGTCTGCCTCCTGTGTTTTCAGGGGTACGAGATACTCCACTCCCTCTAACACGGGGGACATAGGTGACCTCGATTGCGAGGCCACATTGGTAGAGAGTGGGATAAGGGTGGATAGGATAGGAATAGAGTAGGTTTTAAATTTAGGGGTAGTTAGTTAGTAAATGTATGCATTTTTAGGGGTAGTTGTAAGGTTGGATGCCACAGTCAATAGCGGGGGTGGGGCTATGGCGTACCCGCTGCAAATAAAGAGGCGGGGGGAGGTATATGTAGTAGTAGTAGTAGAAAAGAAAAAAAAAATAGTAATATAGTAGTAGTAGAACAGTAGTAGTAGTAGTAGTAGTAGTAGTAGTGGGGTTGTCAAGCATAGTCGTTGCCAGGGTGGGGCCAATGGACTGATTTGTGAGAGATAATACCAAGGATAATATATATACATATTATATTCTACGTATATATTTTCCTTTTATAAAATTTTCCTTTCACCACAGACCACACAGTTCCACACGGATTTAGGTCTACTTTTTAAGAAAAAAATAGTAGTAGTACTGTATATATATTATTTAGTTTATCTATGTACCTAATCGTAATAAATGTTTGGGGGTCGATAAATCGCACAGGGATTCCAGAAGGGCTCGATGGACTGAAAAGTTTGGAGATCATTGCTCTATCAGGTCGTGCTAATAAGAACATAAGAAAATAAGGAAGCTAAAAGAAGCCGTGAGACCTACAGTGTAGTTTCTGTTACTTAACACTACCTACATCCACATTTCATCCCTATCCATGAATTTATCCAGACTCCTTTTAAAGCTCCCTATTGACTCCGCACTGACTACCTGCCGATGAGTCCATACCAATCTTTTAAACCACCCTATTTATGAACCAGTATTCCCTATTTCCATTTGACATCTACGTTTTTTCCAGTTTTTTCCCCTTTCCTAATGTCCTTCTTTCCTAATGTTCCCTTCTGCTCCCGTGTTCTTCCCACCCCTTTCCCTATATAGAGTGTGATGTACTGTAGGTGCCCTCGGAGCCTTACCCCTGCCCGCAACAACACCTGTACTGCCTTCTCCTCGCCTGTCTCCATCTTGATCGGACCGCGGGCGTCTGAGCTGCCCGGCCGCGGCCCCCCGCGTGTTGCCCACCGTGAGGCAGACCACCACCATCGCCACCACCCGCGTCGCCTCACACATCATGCTGCTGAAAGGGGAAGGGAAAGGGGAAGGGCTGCTGTAAGGGAAGGGAAGGGAAGGGCTGCTGTAAGGGAAGGGAAGGGCTGCTGTAAGAGAAGGAAGGAAAGGGCTGCTGTAAGGGAAGGGAAGGGGCTGCTGTAAGGGAAGGGAAGGGCTGCTGTAAGGGAAGGGAAGGGAAGGGCTGCTGTAAGGGAAGGGAAGGGCTGCTGTAAGAAAAGGGGAAAGGGAAAAGGGCTGCTGTAAGGGAAGGGAAGGGCTGCTGTAAGGGAAAGGAAGGGAAGGGCTGCTGTAAGGGAAGGGAAGGGAAGGGCTGCTGTAAGGGAAGGGAAGGGCTGCTGTAAGGGAAAGGAAGGGAAGGGTGCTGTAAGGGAAGGGAAGGACTGCTGTAAGGGAAGGGAAGGGAAGGGCTGCTGTAAGGGAAGGGAAGGGAAGGGCTGCTTTAAGGGAAGGGGAAGGGGGGGGAAAAGGAAGGGAAGGACTGCTGAAGGGGAAGGGAAGGGAAGGGCTGCTGTAAGGGAAGGGAAAGGGGGGAAGGGCTGCTGAAAAGGGAAGGGAAGGGAAGGGAAGGACTGCGTAAGGGAAGGGAAGGGAAGGGGCTGTAAGGGAAGGGAAGGGAAGGGCTGCTGTAAGGGAAGGGAAGGGAAGGGCTGCTGTAAGGGAAGGGAAGGGAAGGGATTATAGTCTTCTTCTTTTTTACGAGGCGAAAATTCCTTTCAACGTTAAGGTCTCATGCTAAATGTTATGCCTACAGTATGTTTACCTGATAGTATGGTTAACTGCGATGAAATACAACTGAAATTTAGAAGAAGCGTAGTATTCCCTTCTGGCATCAAATATCAGTCAGTAAGCAGCAAGGGGTCATGGATTTTTCACCTCGTTAAAAAAAACAGAGTATAGTGAACAGTAGCGCGCACTTCACCCTTTTGTAACTCTATCTCCTTATCTCTCCTATTTTCAGTCTTTGAGTTTCCCGCCATCTTCCTCAAATGCCCAAGTTATCGGCGCATGAAAGTGTTACATAGGAAGACATAGGATACATAGGAAGACATAGGATACATAGAAAGACATAGGATACATAGGAAGACAGAGGATACATAGGAAAACATAGGATACATAGGAAGACATAGGATACATAGGAAGACATAGGATACATAGGAAGACATAGGAAGACATAGGAAGACATAGGATACATAGGAAGACATAGGATACATAGGAAGACATAGGATACATAGGAAGACATAGGATACATAGGAAGACATAGGATACATAGGAAGACACAGGATACATAGGAAGACATAGGATACATAGGAAGACTAGGATACATAGGGAAGACTTAGGATACATAGGAAGACATAGGAAGACATAGGATACATAGGAAGGGCATAGGATACATAGGAAGACATAGGATAAATAGGATACATAGGAAGAATAGGGTACATAGGAAGACATAGGATACATAGGAAGACACAGGATACATAGGAAGACATAGGATACATAGGAAAACATAGGATACAGAGGAAGACATAGGATACATAGGAAGACATAGGAAGACATTGGATACATAGGAAGACATAGGATACATAGGAAGACATAGGATACCTAGGATACATAGGAAGGGCATAGGATACATAGGAAGACATAGGGAAATAGGAAGACACAGGATACATAGGAAGAAATAGGATACATAGGAAAAACACAGGATACAGAGGAGGAACAGGATACATAGGAAGACACAGGATACATAGGAATACATAGGATACATGGGAAGACTAAAGGGTACATAGGAAAAACATTTGGATACATAGGATACATGGAAGACATAGGATACATAGGATACATAGGATACATAGGAAGACACAGGATGCATAGGAAGACATAGGATACATAGGAAGACATAGGATACATAGGAAGACAGGATACATAGGAAGACACAGGATACATAGAAAGACATAGGATACATAGGAAGAATAGGATACATAGGAAGACATAGGATACATAGGATACATAGGAAAACATAGGATACATAGGAAGACACAGGATACATAGGAAGACATAGGATACATAGGAAGGGCATAGGATACATAGGAAGACATAGGATACATAGGAAGACATAGGAACATAGGATACATAGGAAGACACAGGATACATAGGAAGACACAGGATACATAGGAAGACATAGGATACATAGAAAGACATAGGATACATAGGAAAGACATAGGATACATAGAAAAAACATAGGATTACAAGGAAGACATAGGATGCCCTAGGAAGACACAGGATACATAGGAAGCCACAGGATACATAGGAAGACATAGGATACATAGGAAGACACAGGATACATAGGATTTCATAGGAAGAATAGGATACATAGGAAGACATAGGATACATAGGATACATAGGAAGGGCATAGGTACATAGGAAGACACAGGATACATAGGAAAACATAGGATACATAGAAAGACACAGGATACATAGGAAGACATAGGATACATAGGAAGACATAGGATACATAGAAAGACACAGGATACATAGGAAGACATAGGATACATAGGAAGACACAGGATACATAGGATACATAGGAAGACATAGGATACATAGGAAGACACAGGATACATAGGAAGACATAGGAAGACACAGGATACATAGGAAGACACAGGATACATAGGAAGACATAGGATACATAGGAAGACATAGGATACATAGGAAGACACAGGATACATAGGAAGACATAGGATACATAGGAAGACATAGGAAGACATTGGATACATAGGAAGAAAAATAGGATACATAGGAAGACATAGGATACATAGGATACATAGGAAGACATAGGAACATAGGAAGAATAGGATACATAGGAAGACACCGGATACATAGGAAGACATAGGATACATAGGAAGACACAGGATACAAAAGGAGGACACAGGTACATAGGAAGACACAGGAACATAGGAAGACATTTGGATACATGGAAGACATAGGATACATAGGAAGACATAGGATACATAGGATACATAGGAAGACATAGGATACATAGGATACATAGGATACATAGGAAGACACAGGATGCATAGGAAGACATAGGATACATAGGAAGACATAGGATACATAGGAAGACAGGATACATAGGAAGACACAGGATACATAGAAAGACATAGGATACATAGGAAGACATAGGATACATAGGAAGACATAGGATACATAGGATACATAGGAAGACATAGGATACATAGGAAGACACAGGATACATAGGAAGACATAGGATACATAGGAAGACATAGGATACATAGGATACATAGGAAAACATAGGATACATAGGAAGACATAGGATACATAGGATACATAGGAAGACACAGGATACATAGGAAGACACAGGATACATAGGAAGACATAGGATACATAGAAAGACATAGGATACATAGGAAGACATAGGATACATAGAAAGACATAGGATACATAGGAAGACATAGGATGCATAGGAAGACACAGGATACATAGGAAGCCACAGGATACATAGGAAGACATAGGATACATAGGAAGACACAGGATACATAGGATACATAGGAAGACATAGGATACATAGGAAGACATAGGATACATAGGATACATAGGAAGACATAGGATACATAGGAAGACACCCGGATACATAGGAAGACATAGGATACATAGAAAGACACAGGATACATAGGAAGACATGGATACATAGGAAAAACACAGGAATACATAGGAAGACATAGGATACATAGGAAGACACAGGATACATAGGAAGACATAGGAAGACACAGGATACATAGGAAGACATAGGATACATAGGAAGACACAGGATACATAGGAAGACATAGGATACATAGAAAGACACAGGATACATAGGAAGACATAGGATACATAGGAAGACACAGGATACATAGGATACATAGGAAGACATAGGATACATAGGAAGACACATGATACATAGGAAGACACAGGATACATAGGAAGACATAGGATACATAGGAAGACACAGGATACATAGGAAGACACAGGATACATAGGAAGACATAGGATACATAGAAAGACATAGGATACATAAGAAGACATAGGATACATAGGAAGGCATAGGATACATAGAAAGACATAGGATACATAGGAAGACATAGGATACATAGGAAGACATAGGGTACATAGGAAGACACAGGATACATAGGAAGACATAGGATACATAGAAAGACATAGGATACATAGGAAAACATAAGATACATAGGAAGACACAGGATACATAGGAAGACACAGGATACATAGGAAGACATAGGATACATAGGAAGACATAGGAAGACATAGGAAGATACAGGATACATAGGAAGACATAGGATACATAGGAAGACATAGGATGCATAGGAAGACACATGATACATAGGAAGACACAGGATACATAGGAAGACACAGGATACATAGGAAGACATAGGATACATAGGAAGACATAGGATACATAGGATACATAGGATACATAGGAAGACATTTTGATACATAGGGTACATAGGAAGACATAGGATACATAGGATACATAGGATACATAGGAAGACATATGATACATAGGAAGACACAGGATACATAGGAAGACATAGGATTTCATAGGAAGACATAGGATACATAGGAAGACACAGGATACATAGGGAAGACATGGATACATAGGAAGACATAGGATACATAGGATACATAGGATACATAGGAAGACATAGGATACATAGGAAGACACAGGATACATAGGAAGACATAGGATACATAGGAAGACATAGGATACATAGGATACATAGGATACATAGGAAGACATATGATACATAGGATACATAGGAAGACATAGGATACATAGGATACATAGGAAGACACAGGATACATAGGAAGACACAGGATACATAGGAAGACAAGGATACATAGGAAGACATAGGAAGACATAGGAAGACAAAGGATACATAGGAAGACACAGGAACATAGGGAAAACACAGGATACATAGGAAGACATAGGAAGACATAGGATACTAGGATACATAGGAAGACATAGGATACATAGAAAGACATAGGATACATAGGAAGACCCCAGGATACATAGGAAGACATAGGAAGACATAGGATACATAGAAAGACATACGATACATAGGAAGACACAGGATACATAGAAAGACATAGGATACATAGGAAGACACAGGATAATAGGAAGACATAGGATACATAGGATACATAGAATACATAGGAAGACATATGAAACATAGGATACATAGGAAAGACTAGGATACATAGGAAGACATAGGATACATAGGAAGACATAGGATACATAGGATACATAGGAAGACATAGGATACATAGGAAGACATAGGAAGACATAGGAAGGCATAGGATACATAGAAAAACATAGGATACATAGGGAAAACATAGGTACATAGGAAGACAATTTGGATACATAGGATACATAGGGAAAACATAGGATACATAGGAAGACATAGGAAAGACATAGGAAGGCAATAGGATACATAGGAAGACATAGATACATAGGAAACATAGGATACATAGGAAGACATAGGATACATAGGAAGACATAGGAGGACACGGGGTTATGTGACCCTATTTGGCACAACCCAGAAAAAAACCTCCATGAATCCAAATTGACATAAAAACTCACCTCAAAGCAATGGATTCTATGTTTTTAAATTCCAAGATAAGAAAAAAAACAAATTGCAGCATGATGTAGGCTATTTAGGGATGCATGTGTTCCTAGTAATCTGAAGACGTAAATGCACATGGTCCAAGGAAGGTTTTATAGTTTTTTATTAAGTTTATTTTATTTAGTTTAATGGTTTTACCTTTTTTGCTGTGCGAATGTGATCACCTCGGTGTGGTTGCCGGGTAATGGTGATTCCCCCCATGTTTCCCCCTCATTATACACGGTTATGAGGGGGTGTCCAAGGAGGGGGGGGGTCCAAGGTGGGGGGTTTTAGGGGGGGGTCCAAGGGGGGGGGTGAGGGGGTGTCCAAGGTGGGGGGTGGGGGGGGTTTTAAGGTGGGGGGGTGAGGGGGGGTCCAAAGGTGGGGGGGTGGAGGGGGGCCCCACGTGGGCGCCAGGTGAGAGTGGAAGACAGGAAGGGAAAGGGTGAGTGAGTGCCTTGGCCCACCACCTGCAGCAGCCTGTCTTACCGCAGCCGAGCCAAAGTAGCCTGCACGCACGACTCCAGTACAGATACTCCGTCACGAAACATCCTAGTAGGTTCTTCTTTAATTTAAATTTCGTTTCTTCTTCTTTCTCCTCCTCCTCCTCCTTTCCAAGTGTCATTTTTTCCTTTTCTCCTCCTTCTTTAATCTTATTTTTATCCCTACTTAACCTTTTCACGCCCAGATCTTTCCTTTGCTATATTAATTGTCTGTTGTTAGCCATAAAAATTACGAAAAGTAACTGAATATACCAAATTAGCTAGTGGACAAGGATACTAAATAGGTCCTTTCTTAAAACATTGCTTAAATTCATTAAAAATCATCTAATGGTAGCCAAATTATAATTGAAAGTATGCTCTGGACCTCAAAGGATAATGGTATATTGCGCGTTACTGACTTACATTGTTTTTAAAACCGCCAGAAGTAAATCATAGGCAATTTTTTTTTTTTTTGGTGGTGGGTGGGGTATGGGGTGGGGAGCAAGGAAATGTAAAAGGTTGTTGGTGGGGCAAAGTTGCCAGACTGCTTTGTCTACTCTGATAATAGTATACTGTACTAAGTCGTCTAGTATAGTAACAAGTGCTTGTGGGCCCTTCGGACCCATGTATTGATGTTTGTAGTACTAGTATATATTAGACAAACATGTGATTGCAAACTCCAATCGTGTTGTTGCTGTCGTTAGTCACGGGTTTCAAATTAAAGTGCCTCGGGGTAGAACCACGTTCCGTGTGATTCCAACCCTTTGTGTTCCGTGTGATTCCAGCACACACACACTCACACACGCACACAAACGTCCATGAGTCTACTGAGTTTGTGGAATACGGCAAGACGCAGAGTTGTTCCTGTAATATAATACTGCTAAAGTGTTTTTAGCCCAAAACACTCCTTCAAAATTATTCAATCGACATGGGACCAAGCCACTTACCACCTACGATTTATTTGCGATTTTTTTAGCCTACTCTCATCAAAATTGAATTTACAGTTTCGGCTACCCAAAACAGACAGACAGACACACACACACAGACAGACACACGGCTACTCCTATAGTATATTAGATGTTGTATATCCTTTTAGCACAAGCATTTGTAGTAATGAATAACCGGCTAAAACAACGAATCGGTGCATCAGCATTACAAAATATTGAACTATTGTGTGTGTGCACGCAAATGTTCACGAAAAAAAAAGCACATGGAAATAAGCAATATATATTATATTCCACATGTTTAGGGAGGTGTTAAGCCACACGATTTTTCCTTTCTTTGTGGGGAGGGGCGTGGCTTAGATGATCCCCCCCGCCCCCCAGAACCTGCCACTGTTTACCGGTGTGGGTTTTACCTAATGTTGACAGGAACTACCACGTGTAGGTCTCGCGGCCTCTTGTAGCTTCCTTATTTTCTTTGTTCTTATGTACTAAATTAGGTTCCGCATCAACGCTCTCTCTCTCTCTCTCTCTCTCTCTCTCTCTCTCTCTCTTCTCTCTCTCTCTCTCTCTCTCTCTCTCTCTCTAAACTTCAGGGTGGCTCGGTTGGTAGAGCTGCGGGCTCGCGTGTAGCGTCCCTGCATTCGGTCAGCGGTTCGAGCCCACCAAGTTCGTCCTGGCGTGGTGGCACTTTGTAAAGTCAATAACTTGTAGTTCGTACTAGCAAAGTGTCTAGATAGGATCAAAGTATCTTATCTTTCTCTCTCTCTCTCTCTCTCTCTCTCTCTCTCCCTCTCTCTCTCTCTCTCTCTTCTTCTCTCTCCTCTCTCTCTCCTCTCTCTCTCTAACTCGTCAGGGTGGCTCGGTGGTAGAGCTGCGGCTCGCGTGTAGCGTCCCTGCATTCGGTCAGCGGTTCGGCCACAAGTTCGTCCTGCGTGGTGGCACTTTGTAAAGTCAATAACCTTGTAGTTCGTACTAGCAAAGTGTTAGATAGGATCAAGTATCTTATCTTCTTCTCTCCCCTCTCTCTATCTCTCTCTCTCTCTCTCTCTCTCTCTCTCTCTCTCCTCTGCTCTCTCTCTCTCTCTCTCTCTCTTCTCTCTCTCTCTCTCTCTCTCATCTTCTCCTCTCTCTCTCTTTTTCTCTCTAGGTCGATGTGTCCAGACTTAAAACTAAATTGTATTAATATTTGGGGCACTATCTTTAACAGTAGAGCTCCTATGGACCAAAACTGAATTTAAATGTTGTGACCTCATGACCTTGACCTTTGTTTACCTTTGACCTGAAATAATTGCGACATATGGTAGGTTCTAGCTCACTAGATGCCAAGTATAGTGACCCTGGCATCATTTGTTATCGAGTTAGAGTGCGGAACAACAGACCAACAACAAACAAAGATACTAAATTCAGCAACAAAAGCCACACGGCCTGGATGCTGTTCCTACGGCAGCAGCAAAAAGTACAAAATGCAAGGAAAAAAATAAAA
>JACEEZ010002930.1:0-10576 GCA_016584305.1 Chionoecetes opilio | reverse complement strand
AAAATAAATTAAAATACACAGATTTTGAAAAGGACCCAAAAAACCAAAAACCAATAAAACAAAAAAACCCTCCCCAGATACCCCTTTAACTTTCCTGAAATCAGGGATGTAGCAATTTAAGTATTAACGCCACCCAGTCTGAAAATAAAAACAAAACGCTATTCGGCGACTTTAGTGTTATTAGTGAAAAGGGTTTTAGATTTTTACGGGGGGTTTTTAAATACTTAGACTTCATTTACCTCTCAATAATTAAATCCCCTTGGGGTTCTTTGTTTGACTCACTATGAAGCTATCAGTCCGGGACTAATACGGGGTAAAAAAATAAACACTTGGAAAACCCTTTACTAGTTTTTTACAAGATCTACACATAAAAAAAATAGCCCCCCCCAAAAAAATTTCCCCATCAATCACGCCCAAATATTTTCCCCTACTACCCCTACAAAACCCACTGTTGGTACGGCTGGGGAATGATAAAAAGGGGTTATGGATTTGTTTTATAAAACCCTGTAACCTGTGGTCAATTCGTCGGGGCACCCGTGGTCGATTTTCCTTTACGATCGCTCTTCTCCCAGCTTGCTTTTCTCCCTCTCCCAAACCCCTCCTTCCCTCGCGGTAGGACTTGCCCTGCGTCTGTTGCGGGAATCAAGCCCCAGACAGGGGGAACGGGAAGGAGGTGGCCGTGGTCCAAAAAAACAGTGCGTACCGGGAAAAAAAATTTTGGGGGGTTTTAACCCGGGGTTTGTGGGCGAGCGCAGGGGGGGGGACCCTTCTACGGGGGGGGTCGGGGGTAATTTTAAAAATTTAATCATTTTCAGGGTAATTTTGAGGCCCAAAAAAAAGAAAAAAAGGGGAAATTAAGCTTAATTACATAAACCATAAATTAATAGGTTATACCTTGCCATCATCCCATTTTAAACTAAATTGAAAATTTGAAAAAAAATTTGTATTCTGTTTATACAAAAATAAAAATTCCCTTTTTTCTCTCTCCCCTAAAAAACAAAGGATTTCACAATGTATGTTTTTGGTTTTTTTTTTCAGTAAGGTTTTATCTGATAATGAAAAAAAAAAAAAAAATTATAAATTAAATAATTCAAGGTATTTCCCTTATTGCCAAAAACGGGGAATGGGGGTACGTTTAAACGAATAAAGACTGATCATGATAAGTAACTAAAAGCGATTTTTTAACCCGCCCCCCCCCGCCTTCCCTGGCACCCACTGCCCTTTAACCCGCCCCCCACGCCCTTACCCGCCTACCATGTGTTAACCCGCCTCCCGTCCTGGTTTCCCCTGCCTCCACTGTTACCCGGCCCCCCGCCCCTTAACCCCGCCTCCCATCCTGTGTTAACCGGGCCCCCCATCCTTTGGGTTAAAATGCCTCCGTCCTGTGTTACCCTGCCACCCACTGCCTTTCCCTGGGTCCCACTCCCTTTAAACCCCCCCCTCCGTGTTTAAACCCGCCTCCCCTCCTGTGTTACCCTGCCTCCCACTGCCTTACCCGGCTCCCCCTCCTTACCTCCTCCCATCCTGTGTTAACATGCCTCCGTCCTGTTTACCCTACCCCACTCCTTTCCCCGGCTCCCCTGCCCTTAAACCGCCTCCCACCTGTTTTAAACCCCCCCGCCTGTGTTACCCACCCCATGCCCTTACCCTGGCTCCAGCCCTTTTCCTGCCCCCCATCCTGTGTTCCCCCCCTCCCCTCCGTGTTACCTGACCCACTGCCTTAACCTGCCTCCCCTGTGTTAACCGCCCCCGTCTGTTTTTTCCCTGCTCCCACTGCCCTTTCCCTGGGTCCCCTGCCTAACCTCCTCCACCTGTTTAACCTGCCCCCCTCCCTTTTTTCCCTGACCCACTGCCCTTAAAATGCCTCCCACTGTGTAACCTGCCCCCCGTCGGTTACCCTGCTCCCCCTGCCTTCCCGGGTCCACTGCCTTAACCTGCCTCCCACCTGTGTTAACCTCCTCCCTCCCCGGTTTCCCCGCCACCCCGCCTTAACCTGCCCCCCACGTGTTAACCGCCTCCCGTCCTGTGTTACCCTCCTCCCACTGCCTTACCCGCCTCCCCTGCCTTACCCCCGGCCCCCCTGCCTTTACCCGCCCCACGTGTTAAAGCCCCCTCCTGTTACCTGCCTCCACTGCCTTACCCCGGCTCCCACTGCCTTTTCCGGCCCACCACTGTGTTAACATGCCTCCCGTCCTGTGTTACCCCGCCCCCCACTGCCTTACCCTGGCTCCCCTGCCTTTACCTGCCCTACCACTGTGTTACCTGCTCCCCTCCTGTTTACCCGCCCCCCCTGCCTTTTCCCTGGCTCCCCCTGCCTTTACCCGCCCACCACTGTGTTAAACCTCCCGTCCTGTGGGTTCCCTGCCCCCCACTGCCCTTTCCCTGGCTCCCCCTCCTTTACCCCGCCTACCCTGGTTAAATGCCTCCCGTCCTGTGTTACCTGCCTCCCCCTGCCTTTCCCGGCCCCACTGCCTTTACCTGCCTACCCCTGTGTTAACTGCCTCCCGCCCGTGTTACCCCCGCCTCCCACTGCCTTACCCCGGTCCCCCCGCCTTTACCCGCCCCACTGTTTTAAAAAATGCCCCCCGTCCCGGGTTTTCCCTGCCCCCCACTGCCTTACCCGGGTCCCCTGCCTTTACCTGCCTACCCTTGTTTAAAATCCTCCCGTCCTGTGTTCCTGCCTCCCACTGCCTTTCCCTGGCTTTCCCCCTGCCTTACCCCCTACCACTGTGTTAACATGCCTCCCGCCTGGTTTCCCTGCCCCCCCCGCCTTACCCTGGCTCCCCCTGCCTTTACCGCCTCCACTATGTTAACACCTCCCGGGTTACCCTGGCTCCCCTGCCTTTACCTGCCTACCAGTGTTTTAACTGCCTCCTTTCCCTTTTTACCCTGGCTCCCCTGCCTTTACCCCGCCTACCAAATGTGTTCCTGCCTCCCGTCCTGTGTTACCCTGGGGTCCCCCTGCCTTACCTGCCTACCATGGTTAACTGCCTCCCGTCCTGTTTTACCCTGGTCCCACTCCTTTACCTGCCACCACTGTTTTAACATGCCTCCCTCCTGTGTTCCTAACGTCTAAATATTCTTTTTTATTGTTTTTGGTAGCGGGCTACTAGCAGAAATTTTTGGGGGGGGCTGAGCCCTTGACTTGGGGGGGCAAGTCCCCTTAGCCCCCCCGCGGTGGACGCCACTTTAGTGCTTTTTAAAACAAATAGATTGGGGTTTTTAAAATCTAAACGTTCGTTCTCACATAAGGAATCTTTACCTTATACCGCTGTGGGAAAATTAAAAAGGCTAATATTTAGATTGGGTTTTGGTTAGGTTAGTTAGGAGTTAGGGGTTATAATGGACGAGATTTTTCAGGTCGTTTTCAGAGCACCAACATTTTTTTGGGCCCTACAATAGTGCTTGTTTTAAGGGTGCTAGTTTTTTTTTGGAAAACCAACCAAAACCAAAAAAAAAAAAAAAAAAAAAAAAAAAAAAAAAGGTTATTTTGTGGTTAAATTGGTTAGGTTTCTTTAAAACCTGTAAGGTTGGTTAGGTTAGGTTTTTTTAAAACCTGAAAGGAGGTTAGGTTGGGTTTCTTAAAACCTGAGGTTGTTAGTTGGGTTAGGTTGGGTTTTCATTAAAAAAAGGTTAGGTTAGGTTTCATTTTTTTTCCATTTTTTTTTTTGGGTTTTTGCGAAAAATGAAACTAGTACCTTAAAAAAGCACCTTTTGTAGGCAAAAAAAAAAAGTTGGGTCTCTGAAAAAAGAACTGAAACTTCGTCCCTTATTACCGAGTTAGGTTTTGGGTTAGTTGAAAGTTATATCAGGTTAGTTTGAGGTTTGATTGGTTAATTTTTTAGTTTTTGCAAATGGAGTGTTTTTTTCCGTAAAAACGTCAAAAAATTTTTTAGTAAAATTTGTCACACTTCTTCAATTGCAAACCCATTTTTTTAGGCTTAAACAGAAAAAAAAAAACTATCTCCATTAGGGAAAGCATCCATTTTAACTAAAAAACTCAAACTTCTTTTAAAAAAATCTTGCAAGTCATAAACTCATTTTTTCCCCGAAACTGCATTTTTTCCCGGAACGCATATTTTCCCCGGAACTGCATATTTTCGCGGCGGCATATTTTCCGGAAAATGCATTTTTCCCGAAACTGCATTTTTTCCCCCAAACTGATATTTTCCCAAAACTGCTATTTTCCCGGAAGATTTTTCCCCGGAAATGCATATTTTCCAGGACGCATTTTTCCCGCAATGAAATTTTTTCCCCAAAACTGCAATTTCCGAAACTATTTTTCCCAAAACTGCATATTTTTCCTTCGCGATCCGCCTTATTTTTTTAAAAAGGGTCAGATCTCATACATTCCATAACGCCCTTTCTAGGCTGTACTTTTTTTAACTCGGGGGGTTTTTCCTTTTGTTTTTGTGCACCATTTTGGCGTAGTGAAACTTGAGTGCTGGAAAAAAGCTTGAGCATGCCCTGAAGGACCTTAACTTTGGTGCCTGTTAACATACTTAAATGGGAAAAGCTTTTTTGGGTTAAATTTACTTAACTTTTCTTAAATTTTTAATGTAAATCAAAAATTTTCGTTGCAAAGACGCTTAACAATATTTCTTTTTGTTTATGTCGGCCCGGTCTAGTCCAGTAAAAATACGGTTTGACCCTAACAAATTCCAAGAAAGCTTTTTATTTTTTTTTTTTGGAGTATTACTGTGGGAAAAAAAACATCTAAAAGTTTCCCAAAAATTTGGTTCCCCACAAAGGGCCCAAAATGTGACTAAAAGGGAATTGGCCGCCAAAAGTAAAATTTTAAAGGGGACGACTCCCCAAATTTTTTTTTTTTTTTATTATTAAACCTACACTTTAAAAATTGGTACTTTTAAAAAACAAGTAAAAAAAAATAGGGGTCGCCCTTTTGGGAAAATGGGAGAAAAAACAGTCTCTTTCAATCTGTTTTCACAACGCAAAGGGGACAGAGGTTTTCAACTAATAAACAGGGGGGGGGGATGCGGGGTTGGAGATTTTTTAAGGCAGCAGTGTCAATTTTTTACCCAAACAAAAGGCTTTCTTTGGGCGAAATACAGATCTATGGTTTGTTACTTCACACGCGTCAACCAGCATGGAAAAACTTTATTTCTACTCGGATAAAGGGAGTCCTGCACAGTATACACTTTAAGGTTTGAAGAAGTTGTTTGGGAAAAACGATTCTCGCATTTTCTGTTCCCATGCATTCAGGGGATGCGATACACTTCCGCGGTTTTTGGAATGGGAAAAAAACTCGCTCTAACAATTTTTTGAAGGAGACTCTGTCTTCAATAGGGTGCAAAGATTTTCCACCCCTAAAAAAAAATAGCTAGTTTGAAGACGCTGGGGAAAAGCGATGGGCATTGTTGGGGGGGCAAACCGGAGACAATCTGTCTGCAATGGGGTATTCTGTCCTCCGAAAAGTTGGTTCCCCCCAAAGCTTTATTACACCTGAACGACTGCCCCGCCTCCTCTGCCGAAGTTCATGCCCTTCGGGGTTCCTCCAAGTATGTTTGGGTGGGCAATGGTGAGGCCATGGCATACTGAATGGGGATGGAATTGCGAACAACATCTAGTTCCAGTGATGATGGTCTTCACCTGCGCCGAAAAATTCTGAAAATAATTCCGCAATTTTTCTCGTGGTTGTAGTCATTCGGGCCTTGCAAAAAACCCCGGACTTTTGTTCACGGGTATCGGACCAGTCAAGAAGGGGATTGTGACAATATATGAGGAAGCTGTCTGATGAGAAAAAGGATATTTAAAATGCACGGGTTTTTCATTGAGTAGTCTTAAATCACTGTGTATCTATAATTTTTTAAAAAGTACATGTATGTCATTACGTCATTTATGACGTCATGCCTCGCCCGTCCGTGTATTAGTATAAAACTTTGATAAAAATTTTATATCAAAATATTGTATAAAAAATTAAATTTCTGTAACCCACAGCACAGCTTTGAAATAAGGAAATAGTGGGTTTTTTTGTGCGATGGGTGTCTCGTCTTTGACGTCATAGTTGGGGCCTTTTTGGGGATCAATTTTTGGTAAAATTTTAGTATGTTTTCCCCAATATAAAGTATAGGGGTAAGGCCCTCAAATAGTCCCCAAAAAAAAAAATGAAAAAAAAAAAAATTTTTTTTTTTTTTTTTATTTTTTTTAATTTTGGGGGCTATAATTTTTTATCTTTAGAAAAAAAAAAAACGCCCTTGCGCCCAGCGGCTTTTTTTTCCTCTTTCGAAAGACACTCTACCCCTCTCCCCGACTGTATTTACGGGGGGAGTGCTTTGGAAACCCCCCCCCTAAAATCCCCTTTTTACCAATTTGTTTTCTATGAGGAAATAATTTTTTTTTAGGAACAAAAAATTCTTAGAATTAAATTTTACGTTACATACCATTTTTACGTTTGTAGGTTCAATAACAAAAAAAATTGCCCGATAGGGAAAGTCCCCAACATTTTTTAGCTTTGGCGGGCCCTATTTTTTACGTCACATTGGGCCCTTGTGGAATCATTTTTGGGAATTTTAGTATTTTTTTTTCCCCAATGTAATCTACCAAAAAAAAAAAAATAAAACCTTTCTTGAAATTTTTTCGGGGAAAGGTTTTTTTTTCGGGATTTTGATGGGCTATAGGAGTGTTAAAAAAAAGAAGTGTGAGGTTTTTTCTAAAGCTTTATTTGGCTCTTTTCTGACCCTTCCCCAGACTATGCGTTCTTTTTTAATCTCCGTATTCGGAGGATATACCTTGTTTGAATCAGTACGAGAAACTGACCAAAATGATATGGGATCTAAATGTGTTTTGAAAAAAATTTAAGCTTTTTAAATTTACTCCTCGAGAGGGATAGATCGAAGGCGCGATCTGATACAAGTTTTAAATGGATAAAGGGACACAATAAGAGTGTAGGAAAAGTTTCCCACAGCTTTAATCAGGGTGAAAAAATACGAATTCAAGAGGGGAAAGCGTAGATTTAAAAAAGAATAGGGGAAAAAAGGTTCACAAATAGGGGGGCTTGATTGGAAGGACTCCGTAGACAGATAGTTACTGCGGAGTACTAGGGGGCTTTAAAAGGGAAGCTAGATCATTTCTGGATGGAGAAAGGTGGATGTAGGTATGTTAAGTAGCAGGAACACCTGTTCAATTGGTCTCAGTAGGTCCAGGGCCCTTTTGTGGGTTACTTTTTTTCTTAGTTCTTAAACCCTTGTCCCCATCCTTGTGCTTCGACGTGCAATCCTCGTGCCCTCCCCGCCCTTTATTCCTAAACTCGGGGGGATTACCCCGATAAAAAATTTTAAAAAATAAATATAAAAGTATTAACATCAATCTGTTTTTGGCGTTGCACAGGAAAAACGACGTTAATGGCATGGTGTCACGGTTGCTTGCTAAGAAGAATCAGAATATAAAAAGAAAGCGGGAGATGGGGAAGTGGGGACGGAAAGAATAAGGGGTGAGAGAAAGGGGGCTAGTAAGAAAAAAATCCCCGGGGCTTGACCCGGTGCGTATTGGTTTTTTTTTTTTGTGCGTCGATCTCGACCTAACGCACGCTTTCCATCTCGCACGACAAAAAACCACTTGGGGCGGTTTGGGAGGAATGGGCTCGGGAAAAGGGGGCTCCGGCACACCCAGGAAACCCCCGCCCCCCCCGCCGCCCACCAGTTCTTTTTTTTGGTTTTTTCTTTTTCTTTCTTTCTTAATTTGACTTTTTTTTCTTCTCTTCGTTCTTTTTCTTCTTTTCTTTTTTTCTTCTTTCTTTTTTTTGTTGTTTGGGGTTTTTGTTTTTCTTGCTTGTTTTGGGTTTTTTTTTTAATTTTTTTTTGTTTTTTTCTTTTTTCTTCACTGCCATGTACGCGCGCACACCCCGATACTCCCCCGGGACCCCCCACGGCGGCTGGCGTCATTTCTCCATACATCTCTCGCTTCCAAAATATACAAAAAAGGGGGAAGGGGAATTGTGAAAAATTTTTGAAAAAATCGAGATTAAAGGTTTTTTGTTTTTTTTTTATTTTTCAAGATTGACAGGGGAAGAAGGATCCCTAGAGCGAGGGCCTACAGTTTTGTGGGGGTCCGAAAAACTGATAGAGGGGGTAGGCGGGGATGGAGGATGTAGGAGTATAAGTTTTGCAGCAGCGTAAAAAAGGGTAAGATTACCTCCGTATAGCAAGGGTCATTGGATTTAATGTGGCCTCGTCCGAACCACGGTGAATAGTAGCAGTGAGATAGAGGGGGGGGAGGGGTGGAAGTGGAACGGAGTGGATTGTAGGAGTAAAAAGTTTTGTATGCATAAAAGGGGGACAGGATCCCTTCGTAGAGCGAAGGGGTCATTGGAATTTATGTGGCCTCGTCCAAACCCCGGGAAAGGGAGAGTGAGAGTAGGTGAGAAGGAAAACGGAGAGAAATTACGACCGAATTTGCTTCCCCACCGACCGACAAAAGTTTACAACCCGACGGACGATCCGAAAGACAACCAGTCTTCATCCCCGCTGTGTGTGGTGGTGAAACCAGGTCTGCCCCCCCGCGGGAGTGGAGGCCGTCGGTGATGACGCAATTGTCCGGGTCTGCTTGCTACGTACGTGGCACATATTATACCCTGCAACTCACTCTGTCTGCAGAGTTTGTCCGCTGGAACTACTACAGGCTGCCAGCTCCGCCTCTCTCACTCCCCAAAACAAGGTAAATCTGCTGATTCCCTGTGCCTTAGAAAAGAAATGCATCACACACAACTATGTAGCTTACTTAGTTATCATGTAAACTATCTCTCTCATGAATACAAGAGTGAGGCAAGGGTGCGTCCTTGCCCAATAACTTTCAACCCCTTGTATGGACTGGGTATTGGTCAAAGTTGTAGATCAAAGTGTATTTTGGAGGGTAAATTTTGTCTTAGACGAAATCTTTGTCTTAGACGAAATCTTATGGGAATCTTTGCTGAGTCGCTGGAGAACCTGGCCCGGTATTTATAAAAAGGCTATGGGATTCCCATAAGGTTCGACATAACATAAAATTGCCCATAAAAATCTCTATGTTATGGAGCAAATTTCCGCTATAGCTATGGGTCTAGCAGTTTTCCCGCTGACATAACTTCCCGCTAAACGTAGCATTTACATTCCCTAAATGTCTCTTAGATCATGAAATAACGCTTGAAATCACTAAAAAAATTTAGCAGTAAATTATGTGAGAACCTTTCGAACTGAAAATAAAGCAAAATTAAAAAGGGTTAAATTTATATATACGTGTAAATAGATCCCCTAGAAAAGATTTACGCGGGGGAAAGATGTAAACACTTGTCTCTCCTCCCTATAAATAATATGTTTATATCTCCACAAATGGTAGAAGGGTGAGGGAAAGGAAACACAAAAGGTAAACCACTAGTACAGAAGGGGAAAGGGGCAAAAGCCAGGGAGGGAGTGATGACCAGGCAGATACGGCAGTATACATATAGCTAGGTAGATATACTGCCGTATCTGTAGCTACGTATACTGCCGTATCTCTGCCTGATCATCACTTCCTCCCGGGCTATTTTTTTCTTTCTCTCCTTTACTACATGGTTTAACTTGTGTGTATCCTTCCGTCACCCTTCCGCATTACATTTGGAATATGATGTTATTTGTAAATTTCTAGCGTTTGCCCATACTCTCCCCCCTTGCCCCAAACAAGCTTGGGGACCTGTGGTGAATGCGGGGTTTGAGGGTGGGGACTAAATAATGCGTCGAAAACACGTATTTTTAGAGTTGTGTAGGAGTCAAAATGACCTATATCTAAGGGACTTTTCCCTAGTATGGGAAATTTACCCAACCTTCAAGCTCCGAGATTACAAGGCCCCCCTCGTAACCTAACCTAACCTAAGCAAATTAAACCTAACCCCTAGCGAGGGGCTCTGCCCCCCTTGACCCCCGCTAATCTATCCTAACAGCGATAATCATCCGATAATTATAATCCCATCCTAACTTAGCGATAATAACCCCGATAAACTAACCTAACCTAATGGGCCCCTCGACACCCCGGTAAAAACCCAAAATTTTTTTTTATCTTTCTTTCTAATGGAGGGTTTGGGGTGGACTTGATGGGGGGATAGGTGGTGGGCGGTGGGTGGGTGGATGGGTCGGGGTGGGTGGGGGGGTGGGTGGATGGGTGGGGGGATGGTGGGTGGGTGGGTGGGTGGGTGCGCGCCCGCGTAGGGAGAGATGGCTGTAAACCAAATTGACCTGTCCCTAAGGACTAGCGTCTTGCTGGGGTCACCTGATTACAATCTTTGTGTTTGCTTGTTTTGCTTGGGTGTCTTGGATATTTCGTATATATATATATATACAAATATATATATATATATATATAAAATATATATATATATATATATATATATATATATAATATAAAAATTTTATAATATATATATAGTTATATATATATATATATATACCATTATATATATATACAAATTATATATATTTTATATATTATATAATATAAAATATTATATATAATTTTATATATATTATCTATATATTTTATATATATATATATATACTAGCCGCAAGCCATGGGTGTGTGGTGTGTGATGGTTCCAGGAAAAATTTTATTT
>JACEEZ010002929.1:0-24337 GCA_016584305.1 Chionoecetes opilio | reverse complement strand
TGAGCAGAAGCGATATTACGATTTTAGCGAATATATTTCTGCCCGGAGGCTGAATGAGCGTTCGTGTCATGGGTTCGACATCACTTCTCGAATGACGCATAACGCATCATATATGCGAGGGGGTAGTTACTTTTAACCAGTAGGGCTTACTCACCGGGGCACTGATTTAAGGGAGGCACTCAGATTCCTCCTGAAGGTGGAGAGAGTCCCTTTCAGGCGCGCGGCACTATCCCCGCCGCCACCGCTCTCCAGACACCTCAGTCCTCTGTCTCTCGCGTTGCTCTTCCGCTCTCTCCCCCTCACTTCCCGCCCCCAGCTAGCCACCCAAATCACCATGGTGTGATCTCCGTGCCGGACACACTCAGAGTGATCGGCGCGAATGACGTCACCCTCTCTTTGTGTGCCGAATGAAGGAAGCACCCTCACCGCGGCCGCCCGGTCATACATACAGACAAAGGGGACACTGACTCATACACACCGCTCTCACCCAACAAACACACACAGACACCCACAGCAACATTATCCTCCCCCCTTTCAAGAACAGCGTCTCGCTGTTTCACTATCCTAAATCCGTATCCTAAATCCTAAGAGTACATAAAAGAAAAACAAAATATGGAAACCATAGTTGAAACATACACAATTAACACAAACAAAAATCCTCAGATGAATGGCAGCTCGTCCCATTATTAAACGCACATACAAAACCAAACATTACCACCCAAAGCCTTACAGCTACAATTAAGTCCAATCATCGCCTTCACCAGCCGCCACACAGTTTTGGGGGAGGTCCCCACCAGGCCCCCTTTCCCCTCTTCGCACGCGAGACACACAAGCAGGTGACCCCTGCTCCCTCTATCAGGCGCCACAAGCCCAGGGGACGTGCTCTCTATCCTAGGGTCGCCTCAGAGGTAGCCGCGGCCAAGAGTCACTTTCCATTGGCCCCCGCGGTTCTCCCCTCTGCTCCAGCTGCTCGTCTCCGCGGCAAAAGGGCGCCCACAAGTCCAGGGACGTGCTCTCTACCCTGGGGTCGCCTCAGAGGTAACCGCAGCCAAGAGGCACTCTCCATTGGCCCCGCGGTTCTCCCCTCTGTCCAGCTGCTCGTCTCCGCGACAAAGGGCGCCACACAAGCCCCAGGGGAGTGCTCTCTACCCTGGGGTCGCCTCAGAGGTAAACCGGGCCAAGAGTCACTCTCTATGGCCCCGCGGTTCTCCCCTCTGCTCAGCTGCTCGTCTCCGTGGCAAAGGGCGCCACGACTTCCCGACCGACCATCCCCTCCACTGCAAAGCGCCGGTTGACGGAGACAGGACTCAACAGCAAACACACTGTGGCTGGTTCTGCTGGAAGAGGGCAAAAATGCATCCCCCCACCGTCGTCTACCTGCCACAGCTTCGGCGGGGGCCACACACTGCGCTGCCTTTCCTCCGACGGCGTAGCAGAGGAGGTATGGGGACGTCCTCTTCATCCTAGTCTCCGAGGCCTCCACTGCCTTGTTGCGCGGGCTTCCACGTTCACCACGCCGGCGGGTCTTCGGCCGGGGCGGCAGGCCGCCCTCCCTCTTCCGTTGGCGCTTGATCCGCACCTGCCGGGGCGGCAGTCTCCCAGCGCGGCCCTTCCTGCCTTTTCCACCGCTTTACAGCGCCGCGAAATGGGTCCGGCAAGCCCTCCACGCCGCCTTTCCATAAACATAAGAACATAAGAACATCAGAAAATAAGGAAGCTACAAGAGGCCGCGAGGCCTACACGTGGTATTTCCTTTTCGCCTAACACTACCTACATCCCCCTTTTCATCCCCATCCATAAACCTATCCAGCCCCTTTAAAGCTCCCTAAGGGACTCCGAAACTAATACCTGTCTACTGAGATCATTCCATTCATTCACCACCCTATTTGAACCAGTTTTTCCCTAATTCCTTTCTAATTCTACGCTTTTCCAGCTTGAATCTGTTATTCTTGTTCTACCCTGGTTAAAAGCCGTAAGAACTTTTCCTACCTTTCCTTTATTAAACCCCTTTATCCACTTAAAAACAGCTATCAGATCGGCCCCTTACTCTGCGTCCCCCGAGTGAGTGTAATTTTTAAAAACTTCAATCTCCTCTCATAACTAAAGTTACCATCCCTTGTATAATTTTGGTCATCCTTCTCTGCATGTTTCTAACAAGGCTATATCCTTCCTGTAATATGGAGACAAAACTGAACCGCATAGTCTAAGTGAGGCCTGACTAGAGCCAGATAAAGCTTTAGAATAACTTCCGCACTTCTACTTTTAACACTTCTGGTAATAAAAACCTAATACTCTTTTTAGCTCTATTTCTGGCCTCAATACATTGTTTCCTAGGTCGGAGGTCTGGGCTCACTCTCACTCCAAGATCTTTCTCACCTTCTGATCTTTTCAACATACATTGCTTATGGTGTATCTATTACCAGGGTTTTTTCTACCAACTTTCATAACGCTGCATTTATCAATATTAAAATTCCATCTGCCATCTGACTGCCCACTCGTTAAGTTTATCAAAGTCTCCCTGCAATATGTTTACATCAGACTGTGATCCAAAAATCCTACCTAACTTAGTATCATCATAAACTTGCTGATACACTGCTAACCCCAAATATACAAGTCGTTGAGGGAAAATCAAAAATAGAAATTTGACCCAAAAACAGAACCCTTGTGGAATTCCACTGTCACCAGTCCCCATGCAGATTTAGAACCATTAATTGTAACCCTTTGTTGCCTATTACTTAGCCAAGCTCTGATCCAATGAAGAACCTTCCCATCTATACCATGAGCCCAAACCCTTATTTAAGAGTCGCTCGTGTGGTATTTTGTCAAATTCCCTACTAAAGTCCAGATATATTATATCATAATCCTTATCATTATCTGCCGTCGCATAAACTTCCTAAAAAAAATCAAAATTGGTGAGATGACATCCCCCTTTGGTTTGAATCCATGTTGTGAATCATTGATCAAACTATGTTTATCTAAGTGCTCTCTAATGTTTTTTGCAATAATAGATTCCAATAATTTACCCACCACTGATGTTAGACTTACGGGTCTATAATTTGACTTTAGTCCTCTGTCTCCCTTCTTAAATAAGGGAACAGCATTTCGTTTCCTCCACAATAATGGCACATCACCTATCTCAACCGATTTCCTAAAAATGTGCACTAACGACTCACTAACAACCTCCTTGCATTCCTTTAATACCCTGGGATACACTTCATCTGGTCCTGGCGATTTAAAATTTTTCCTTTTTATCTAAACCCTCTTCCACCATTTCCCTAGTTATCACAATATCTTTGAGCTTCTCCTCATCGCTTCCTTTGAACATCTGTTCAAACAGCGACGATCCACGCCGCCCCGAACGACCACACACCGCAGCGCGTCGCTGGGGTGACGAAGGCGAGGCAGGGAGGCGAGGAGCGGATGGTGCGGCCGGCGCGCCTGTCTCCGTCCTCGGGGCAAGGCCCCACGCGCTCAGCCGCAACTACCTCCGCTGGGGCGTCACCGGGGAGTAAGGGCACTTCATCTACGCATCCCTTACCGTCCTCCTGCTCAGGTCGACGCACGCCCCCCTCTGCGTCAGGTAGTCCAGGCCCAGGAGGCAAGAGTCCTCCATCGCGGCGACGTTAACCAGGGGAGCGCTGCTTCACTGCTCCCTCCTGACGGCGCCGCCTAATTTCTACGCTCACTCCCCCTGCAGGGGTGTACCTGGGGACAAGGGCAGCTCTTCCTCGCTCCCCTTAACATTTTCCCCCGATCAAACCACGCCGGCCTGCGTCAGGTAGCCCGCCCACGTCAGCATTACTTCGTTATTTAAATTCTCCCGCGGTGTTCTCATTTCCCTTAAATTCTGTTTCATTTCATTTAAAATTCCTTTTTTGTTTAAACCCTCTCACGCACAAAAAAGTTTAATAATTTTTTCCGCCCCACTGCGACATCCGCTTATGCTCCCAAAGGGGCCCCGGAAAGGCCCCGATGTGGGGCGAAAAATTTTTTTTAGTTACAATTTCCCCAAAAGGTATTCTTTTTCCTGGCATTATTTCACTTTGGTTTTTGCAAGAATTATTCTGCCTTATAAAAAAAAAAAATAACAAGAAATGCAAAAAATGGGAATTTACCGACCCGAAAAAATATTGAAAAAGGAAATAAGAAATACTTACGTCCCCTTTTGAGCTCGAACTTCCTGAGTCAACTTTTTATGGTTTATATGCCAAAAAAAGCGGATTTTTATAGGTTCCAACGCTACCATTAAAATCCATATGGCCGAGGCTAGCCGGGACTGTCTTAAAGGGGGCGACAATTCTCGCTAAGGGGCCCGCTGAGTGGAAAAATGAGACACAAACCTTTTTATTCACATCCACCCCAAAAGGGGAGTTGGACAATTAGTTTTTTATAGGTCAGGTTTGATCTTTTTACGCAGAAACATTTTTACGCAATTTTGAAAATACTTTTTTTTTTGGCGAACTTTTAACTGTTTTTTTTACGCAATTTGGTCAAAAGCTAAGATTGAGACGGGCCCCCTTTTGGGGCGCGATCGCGTCACGTGCGTGAGGGGTTAACCCTCTCCTTTCTCATTCTCTCATTTCACTTCTATGTTGGCTCATCATTTTTCATCATACCGTGATCATGTTTGTGTTCCTCTCTTTCTATCCGCTATTAGAGCCGCCACGTGCCATTCTTTTCAGTGACGTCCCAAAGGGTTCACCTCGCCTTCCTCTTTGCCCTCTCTCCCCCCCATTTTTTACCCCATTTTTAAAACAATCCGGCCCCAGATTTTCTACAATCAACCCACTGCGACACCAGTGTTGCGAGGGCCCCCCGACTCACCTTTCTTATCTCACCCCAAGGGCGCCCCCCGTAACCACACCTCCTGACCCAAAGGGTTTGGTAAATTTTTGAAAGGCGAGTAGTGGGGTAACACGTAATCAATCACAGGGGCGGAAAGAGGGCCCACTGACTTTTTCACTAAAATTTACACTTACATTTAATAGCGGAGGTCACACAATAACGGGACTCAACTCCTAAGGGTGGAGAGAGGGAAAACAAAGTACTCACAGGGGAAATAGGGTCTAAGAATACTTCTCAACACAAAAACCCACGAGGCTTAAAGGAGAGGCCCAAAACAAACACAAAATACGGCTTAAATCACACGAGGCACTGGGGCTTAAGGGGAGGCACTAGATTTTCCCCCTGAAAGGGGGGAGAGAGTACCTTTAGGCGCGCGACGCTAGTTTCCCGCCGCCCCGGGTCTCCAGACACCCTCCCCTCCTCTGTTTTCTCGCGTGCTCTTCCGCCCCCCTTTCCCCTCACTCCCCGCCCCCCCAGCTAGCCAGCCAATCACCCCTGGGGGATCACCCTGCCGGACCAATCAGAGTGAAACGGCGCGAATACGTCACCCTCTCTTTGTGTGCCGAATGAAGGAGGCACCCCTCACCGCGTGCCGCCCGGTCATACATACAGACAAACGGACACTGACTCATACACACTCGCTCTCGCCCCAACAAACACACAGACATCCACAGCACACACCACAATACATTAGATGTTAAACTTGGAGAAGTGATTTAATATTTGCCTGGTGATTGTGAGTGTGGGGAGTGAAATTCTAGTTGTCAACCAGCCGTCCCGGGATATCTTCTCTGAGGGAGAAGCAAGGTACAGTGTTGTATAGAATGAATATTGACTGCATGTTTTTGCATCAAGGAGCTGTGGTGAGTGTGGCTGGAGACGTAACAGAAATTTGGGGGCCTGTCCGGGCTCATCTTGTCCATGTGTGTGTGACCAGTGGACCACGTGGAGCCATAGCCTATACCCTGCCACCCTGCCAACTCTGCCGGCTTACAATCTCTGCACTTCAGTATTATGGTAAGCTCTGAACACTCCTATATTTATGATGTAGGATAATGTGAGCAACTTCATGGGTAATAGTGATGTGCACTACCTATATCAGTGTACCAAGGAGGAGTTAAAGAAATTGGCTGAGAAATATGAAATTGACTTGGTATCTAGGCTCAAGGAGGATATGCAGAGAGAATTGGTAAAATAATTGGTAGACTTGGGTGTATTAATTAAGTGAAGAGCAGGATGAAAGTGTAAGGAAAAAGATGGGTTTGGAAGGAAAGAACCTGGAGGAACAGGGGAGTGAAGTGACTGATAGTGAGCAGACATTATCACAGGCTGAGGTTGATGGAAATGGAGATCATGTTGCAGAGAGAGAGAAATGTAGCAGTGAGGATGGAGGCTGAAGTTGAAAGTAAGGCAGAGGTTGGAAGAGAGAAAATTAGAACAGATGCAGAGGTGCAAATACAGAAAATGGAAGTAAATAGTGGTGGTCACAGGGGAAGATCAAATGATGGAAAAGTTCATTTTGTGCCAGAATTTGTGGAGGAGGAAGCAGAATTTTTTTCCTTCAATTTGAAAAGGTGGCAATATTGAGAGATTGGCCAGAGGACGAATAGGCTTTATTGGTACAGACAAAATTAAAAGGTAAAGCGAGAGAGGCTTATGCAGATTGAGTGTAGAGGAATGTAATGAATATCAGGTTGTGAAGGAGGCTGTGTTACAAACTGTGAGAGTGGACCCTGAGATTTATAGACAGAGCTTCAGAGATGTAGAGAAATCACCAAACTGTACATATTTATAAATGGCCAGAGAGTGTGCTTTAAAATTTGATAAATGGTTGTAGGCAGAAGATGTTAATGAAAAGGAGGACTTAAGGCAGTTAATGATGTTAGAACATTTTATAAATAATCTGAAACCAGAGTTGAGGTATGAAATTATGAAGCTTGATATAAAAGATGTGATGGAGGCTGGACGTAAGGCTGACCAACTTGAGGTGGCCTACGGGCTTTGTAAGGACAATTCAGTGTCAAGGGTTTGATCTAACCACCAGGGCTGGTCTGGTAACTCGGCTGGTTTTTGGAGTGGTAAGTGGAACAAAAATGATCATTCACAAGGTACAGCAAATTCAAACAATGCTAAGTACTCAAATAACTATGTAAAAATCTAGTTTTGGAGGTAATTTTCAGAATCAGGCAGTATATTCACCCCCTCCCAAGAATAATAATGTCAGTAATGCTCCAATGCAGAGTAAATCCTTGTTTAGATGTTATAAATGTGGTGAAGTTGGACACCTAAGTATATATTGTGGCAACCAACAAAGCATGCAACCTAAATGTCAACTTTGTGGTAAACAGGGACATAAGAAATATCAATGTTATAGTTATATGAATTCAAAGGAGGCAGGACTGACAGTATCCAGGAGAGGATGTGTTACCAACAAATGTTAACACTGAGAAGAGAGTTTTACCTGCAGTTGATTTTGAACCTTTTATTACAAAGGGACAGATGAAAATAGATGATGGTGCAGAGAAGGAAATTGTAATATTGAGGGATACAGGTGCAAATTTAAGTCTAGTACTTAAGAATACTGTGGAGTGGAGTGAGAAAACTTTTACAGGTGAAGAAGTTGATGTTCAAGGTATAGGATCTAAAGGTAATGGGAATTGTCATTCCCATTCATCATGTGTGGCTTAAAAATGGATTTTTTACAGGAAAAGTGAAGGTGGGAGTGAGTAATGAACTTCCAGTAACAGGTGTAGACATGTTCCTGGCGAATGATTTGGCGGGCGAACAGGTTGTCCCTACCCCTGAGCTTATGGAGAATCCTATGAATACTCAGGATGATGATATTTTGGAACCTGAAATATGTGAGGATGAAGGAAAGGTGGAGGAGAGTATACTGTATCCAGCATGTGTTGTGTCAAGAGCTAAGGCCAAGAAAATGGAGGAGTGTGAGATGAACTTAGGCTCATTGTTTGATGGAGTGGAGTCCCACAAGGAGGTTGAACAGGTGAAAGGAGATGGGACTGAGTGTGAAGCTGGGATTATGTCAGATTATGTTGTGAGAAAGGAGGATTTGACAAGTGCACAAAGGGAGGATGAGAGTCAAAAATCTTTGTGGAGTGAGGCAGTGAGAGGAGGAGCTTCAGATGATGAGGATGTGGGATATTATGTGGAAAATGAGGTTTTAATGAGGAAGTGGAGGCCTACTGATAGCCCAGTAACTGATCATTGGATGGTGAAGACTCAAATTGTTGTTCCCAGGAAATACAGAGATAAAGTTTTGGAATTGGCTCATGAAAATAATTGGTCTGGTCATTTGGGTGTAATAAAGACATTAAACAAAATAACAGCTCATTTTTATTGGCCAGGTGTAAAGAAGAGTGTGACTGAATATTGTAAAACTTGCCATGTATGCCAAGTGGTAGGTAAACCAAACCAAACTATAGTGAAAGTGCCATTGTGTCCTATTCCTGTAGTGGGTGAGCCATTTAGTAAAATATATACTGATATTGTGGGTCCTCTTCCTCCTTCTAAGAGAGGCAACCAGTATTTTTTTACCATAACGTGTATGGCTACTAGATTCCCAGAAGCAATAGCATTGAAAAGTATTCATACTAAAGTTATTGTGAGAGAGCCATTGAATTTTTTTCGTGGGTTGGACTTCCCAAAAGTAATAGAATCGGATCAGGGTAGTAACTTCACTTCAAAATTATTTGGTCAAGTGTTACAGGAGTTGATTATAATTAATCAACAATTATCAAGTGCCTACCACCCGCAGTCACAGGCTACTTAGAGAAGTTTCACCAGACACTCAAAAAGACTGTGCGTTAGCACTGGTTGCTTAGAGAAAATGCTATGCGGGAAATTTAAACGGTTTCACCCCTTTTTTGAACTTGTGAGGGGCTGAGGTCAGAGGACCTTTGAGATTTTAAAGGGGAGAAGGGTTAGGAAATGAAAAGGGTACGGTCCCAAATTTGAAGGGCAGGGAAGGTTGCGGTGGACTTTCCCCCAACCGGCTGTGGTACTGATTGGTATTCATTTTCCCCCTAAAACCGGAGCATTACGGTTTTGAAATGTGACCATTCTGGATTCATGCATATTTTATTTGGGAATTTTTGTACAATGTATTTTGGGACAAGGAGGGTATATAAAATTTTTGGAGGTTTTTTGATGTTGTTTTCCTCACGATTATTTGGGGAGGCGCGATGTTTATTTTTTTTTGGGAAATTTTTTTAGTTTTTGCCCTTTTGTTACCTTCTCAAGTGAAAAAAAAGGGGTAACGACAGCCCCCCAAGTTTAGTGGAAAAAAATATGACCTTTTTAACCCCAAAGGGGCGGCTAGGCCCCCCTTTTTTGGGCCCTCAAATAAGGAAAAAGTGAGTATGCCCCAAATTGGGGGGGCCGCCAAATTCAAAAAGGGGGAAATTTTGGGCCCAATTTTTTGGCCCCCCGGTTTAAATTGGCAAAATTACCTTTTCCTGAGGGAAAGACCCAAAGGGGCACACATAGGTCAGTGACCCCGTGCCAGCATTTAAAGGTGAAGGTGCGACAGGTCTCTCCCTTTTCGCGGGCAGAGAGTTAGAGAGGGGAAGACCCCTGCGGCCTGTTTTTCGTGAACGAGCTGTCCCCTGGATTCATAAATTCAACGTCTTCATATTGCAAGTACAATATAGAATAACCCCACGAAGCAAAAAACATAATTTTTTGCGGTTGCACAAAATATGGGAATACATTTATACACAAAAAGTTTTTTTAGGACTTAAGAAATTGGCAAAAGTCCGCGTAACAGCGATATGTAACAGGGATCCGCAGTGAGGGTTAAAACTTTTTATACTATGTATTATTTTTTTTGAATGGGACATCACAGTAGAGAGAGAGGAGAGAGAAGGAAGAGAGAGAGAGGAGAGAGAAGAGAGAAGGGGAGAAAAGAGAGGGGAGAGAGAAGAGAAGAGAGAGAGAGAGAGAGAGAGGAGAGGAGAGAGAGAGAGAGGAAGAGAGAAGAGAGGGGAGGAGAGAGAGAGAGAGAGGAGAGGAGGAAGAGAAGAGAGGAGAGAGAGAGAGGGAGAGAGAGAGAGAGGGGGGGGGGGGGGGGGGGGGGGAGAGAGAGAGGAGAGAGAGAGGGGGGGGGGAAAAAAAAGAGAGGGGGGAAAAGGGGAGAGAGAAAAGGGAGGGAGAGAGAGGGGGAAAAGAAAAAGGGAAGGGGGGGGAAAGAGAGAGAGAGAAGAGAGAGAGAGGGGAGAGAGAAAAGAGGAGAGGGGAAAGGGAAAAAGGGAGGGGGAGGAGAGAGAGAGAGAGAAGAGAGAGAGAGAGGGGAATGAGAGAGAGAGAGGAGAGAAGGGGAGGGGAGAGAGAGAGAGCATGATGCGCTGCACGGTCTTTTTGGAGAGCCTGAAGTCTAATAGATGGCAGATAAAGGGTTTCGCCAATTAAATTCATTTTTGTATTGTCCAGTCCTCACATGGATACAATTTGTTTCCCCTTTGGCTACCCCTGCTGTCTTTTAGGCGGAATGGCTGGGGAACATCCCCTCATCATAACGACACATCGCCCCCACTAAGGATATTTTTTTTGCGCACCCGCCTTTCCTTTCCTTCGTGGTTCCAAAGGCTTGCTTACCGGTATTATCTCCTACGAGGCTCCGTTTGCTCATTCAATATCTTTCAAGACGGGCCCATCATTCGCGCGGGAGATTTGGTCATTGTTATGCCCATGAACTCACCCCTGCTAAAAACGAATAAATGGGGGCACGTGAGTCAGCATTCACCTTATATCTTGCTGTAAACTCTTTGGCAAGGCTAGCTGACTACCTTTCTAAAAAATATATTCTATGGTGAACCATTTTTTGAAGCAGAGTATCGCCGTGCCTCCATGACTTGACTTGTTTATTAGGGGAGACCAAGGGCGCATATATACCAACTGGGGGCGGATGCTGAGAGCGAGCTAGGGCGCCTTATCCACTCGGGCGCCTGTGATTAAGGCAAACTGCTCCTACCGCCTATGCTCAAACGAGGAAGCCCCCTTTTGGCACCCCTTTAAAATTAAGCATGGTCTGACCCCGACTTGGGGAGCTGTGCGACCCTTTTACAGACATTTTTTTCTGTTTAGAAGGGGAAATGAGCCTTGTACAGTTTCTAAAAAACGTAACATTTGGGTTTACGTAATAATAGTGTTGCAAGGTGTGTATGAGTCGATCATGGAAGACTAAATATGGCACTAGGGTGTTAAATGTTGACGATAGCATAATATTGTGTGCTGTGAGTTGCAAGCTGGTCCTGCCGGTGCTATGCGAGATCCCTGAGTTGCGAGATCCCTGTTGAGTTGGCCTTCTGCGCATGCGCAGTGCCGCGTCAACACAACAGCTGCAGTGACCGTTAAGTTAGGTAAAGGTCAGTTTAGGTTAGGTTAATAAGCTTTTAGCTGTTTCTGTATACTTAGCCTAACCTAATACGGTCAGCAGGGACCGTTAGGTTAGGTAAAGGTCAGGTTAGGCTAATAAGCTTTTACCTGTGTTTCTCTATATCTGGCCTAACCTAACCTGACCTGCTACCTGTTTTTCTGTATACATAACCTAACCTTACCTTTACCTAACCTTACGGTCACTGCTGCTGTGTTGAAGCGCCGCCTGTTGAAGCGCCGCCGTGCATAAGCAAAAGGCCAACGGAACAGGGATCTCGCAACTCAGGGATTTTGCATCACACCGGCGGAGCGACTGAGCGGAGCGGATGTGCTGAGACAAGTGTCACAGAGGGTGCTCCGCCCGCACTAAAATATTGTACTCCTACACGGTATTATCAAACTACCAGATGATATTTATAGTACAGGAGCATTAGTAAAAATTTAACGAAAACCTAGAAAATAATAGTAGAAAGCTGATTTTTTCAGGGGAGCTCCAGAAAACCATAAGCATGTCCACTGTGCAAAGTTCTGCAAATTCAACCTGGTGGCATTTTCAGAATTTAAGATGGCCGCTATAACAATTTGCGATAAATGGTTAAAATGCCAAAATCAGCATAACTGGCAACTTATTACAGTGGACCCATGCCATGTTCATTTTGAGTGAAAATAATTAGCATAAAGTGTAATTACTAGTATATTATAATAATAGTGAGTGATAATTAGCATAAATTATAATTAATAGTATATTATAATAATAATAATAATTATAATAATAATTTTCTCGTTTTTTCAGGTGCTGTCATGATGGCCCGAGTTTTGCAGTATTCCCACATGCGGAAGGAGATCACATCAGATCGGCAGAGGTCCATGATAAGCCCTTGAGGACTCCTACGAGCCAGCATTAAAAGAGAAGATGGTTTGCAGTCTGTATTTGAGAGGAAGAGGTCACAATTGCCAGTCCGTCCATGGTAATGTCGTCGCGAATACATTCGACCATGGCAGTTTTATTACTTCTTAAAAAAGGAAAAAGGGAAGAAGAGCCATTGGACTCTGTTTGGGGGCCCACATCATCTTCAAAATTATGTTAAAGGGAACTCGAGTTTTCAATATAAAAGAAGTTTGTCTCTATTGTGCAAAGACTGTAATAGACTACAATGTAGAAACAAAGATACCCCGCAATCGTCGGGTACGGGCACATGATGCTATGACAAAAGCCACCCTTCAAAGCGTAATTGAGAAAGCTGGCGATCGCATGATGAGTGGGGAGATGCTTTTAAAGACTTCGCGTATCCAAATGAGTTAGATTTTATTGCTGCTGAAGTCAAGTACCACCATGACTGTCAGGTTCTCTTCTATGCTGGCAAACAATTTCCAAGCGAGAATACCCGTGATGGATACAACGGGGCCGACCTGTCAATTCCACAAAAACACGCGGCATTCAGAAGTTGTCCCAATTTATACGCGACAATGATGAATGTCAATATTAAACTTGCAGAACTTATGACTTTGATGGGACGACTTTTAGATGGAGAAGAGGGCTACAACCCCAAAAGGCTGGGGCAGAAATTGGAGGAATTTTTCGGGCAGGACATTGTTCGGACTTGTGATTTTGGAAAACAGACCATATATACTTTCTTAATGAAAGTAACCCACATCCTTAGAAGTAATTATGAGTCCAGTAACATGACAAAAGATTCAATCATAGATATGGCAGCTGCAATCATACAAGATGATGTAAAGTCTGTAGCATATGTTAACTTGAATACCGACAATGACACAATTGCAAGACAGTGATAAATGGTGCCTGACTCTTTGAAACGACTACTGAGTGGTATAATCAAATCAAAATCTGAAAGAGTGTCGGCTGTGAACGCCGCCGTACAGCACTGCACACGGCTATTGTCTGCGTTCGACCTCGATCATTTGTGTCTCCAATATTGCTAGCAATATCTGTTTATATCAATGGGCAAGTATGAGTCTCGAGAACTAGTAGATATATTGAGTAGTATGCCTTTTGCTGAGGATTATAGGGAGGTTCAACGTCTATATGATGCACTGCTTACAGATGAACAATTGTATGATCTCGAAGGTGATTTTGTTAATTTTTTATTTGTTTAATGTGACATCAATGTTATAACCCTCACAGGTCTGGTACCTGGCATGTTATGGGTGGTATTGCATGTGTTACCCCTCTAGGTGAGCAGACAATCCAGTCTGTCTTTCCCCGTTCTACTAAGAGAGACTGTGTTTCACAAACGGGTCAATTTGGCAAAGTCCCAATCAAAGTGTACAAGAAACATAGCACACTTGGATTCAAGTCGATCATTGTGGGGCCCCTTGAACCCCAAAAGGACCCCCACCCCTATTGAAATTGTCCAAATGCTTGGATAGTGTCTGGATAGCAAGTTTCTCTCTAGGTATCTATGTGTCAGACTGTCCATCAGGGAAAGCAGTTTTATGCAATGTGCTGTGAGGGGAGAAAATCATGAGAGAAGTAAGATTCAGATCCTGCCATTCGTTAACCAGGACCCCTCTCAGCCTGACACCATATACTCTGCTTTGTGTTTGCACAGAAACTAGCTAAAGAGCAGGGGCTTGGTGTTGTCCTGTTACGTTCGATCAACCCCTCTATATAAAAGCAACTGAAATTGTTAAATCATCCCTTTGCCACAGCTAAACAACATTGTCATTAGATTTGGAGGTTTTCACCTACACATGTCATACATGGATCAGTTGGATATGTGATGGGTGGTAGTAGTTTGGAAGATCTATGGAAGACGTCTGCTCCAAATACTGTAATCCATATGATGACCGGGCATGCATATGTCGCGCACTTCGCGCTCATCTTCGTCTTTCGGTAGCCATCATGTCCAACTTACTGGAGACACCTGGATGTCTCAGTAATGTTAATTCACTCATATCCAGGCTGTACACACAGATCTGCTGAGTGGAGAATGCGCCACTGCTTTGTGGAAAATGATATATGTGCCAACAGCTCACACAGATCATGGATGATCTGATGAAAGAGTCTGCCGCCCAAAGTCGAACTGGAAAGCTTGGGTTGAATTTTGAAACAAGGTGTCCCTTATTAGATGTTTCATCCGAGCAGAACGCACAGGAGATTTGGGGTTTACATCTCCATACCGTCAGTGAAATGATCCCCAGTTCCATGCTTTCTGGCCACCTTTCATATGCAAAGTCTGCCCCCTCTACCTTGACCAGATGAAAGGTCTAAGTGATATCATGTCTCCAGACCAGTTTCTGCGACTTCACCGAGCCATGGGTATTTTACCATCCGAAGAACAGACAAATTCTGGAAATGGAAACTTTAGCGACCAGACTATTGAACAAGAATTGATGCGGTTGCTGAAGACTTCCGGGGGTATGGCTCGCGGTCGAGGAATTACAGACAGCACACTCAATAAAGGGTGCATGCTATGCCCAGATGCATCCCAATATGCATGCCCTGGAATGTTTCACTGCAGTCCACAGTCACACATCTGACCAGCACGTAATCTGCGTGCTAGCAGTACAGCCAGAGATGCTAAACTTTGAGAACCTTCCTCAACTGGCTCAAAGTATACTCTCCCATTTATATGGAGACCATGATGCTTGGTCTGTGTAGCAAGCGGTTGGTTGCTGGCAAGTGTTTTAAAAGCAGATCAAGCATTTGATATTGGTGTCAAGGCTGCTTCGTAATGACTGGCGAAACCTATGCTGACGTAAAATTAAAACGAAAAGACGTGTGACCAGCATCAGTGGTGACAAAAATCAGGTCACTGTGCGAGGTGTGAGGTGGAGGTGAAAAGAACAGTATTGTTCATGAGGTCACATGTGTGATCCGGGAGAGTTCTGAGATGGGGGAATATCTGCTTCACGAGTTTGCCAAACAGCCACCCTCCCTATTTGATAAAGGTATCATGAGGGAAAAACACTAAGAGTGTCCTTTCTAGGTTCACAAGTCGAAAGTGAATGTCCATCTAGATTCTAGAACTTCCAGATAATGCACGTTTCGTCCTGATGGAGGACATCTTCTTCAAAGTTGCCATGGCCTGCTGATCCCACATACAACCAGGTGTGTGACCAGTAAAGTATCCCATGTTCTTGTTCACTATGGGCCAGGTAGATAGTAGGTTTTACGGACAGACAGTGCTTCCTCAAATAAAACTGCGGAAAAAGCAGCGAAGAGCCAAACAGAACCTTCTCCTGACATTGTCTTTTAGTTGGAAATGAAAACCACAACATCAAAAAGCATTCTTGGGTAATGGCAGGAATAAGGACCCATTAATCCAAAATTTAAAAGGGGAAATATGAGCCTGTGGGTATAAATTTTCAAACAGAGTGTTGCAGATGCTGACTGGCTGATTGCATCCAGTGCCATGATTACTCAACTGCCATAGATGGTGCCCCAACTCAAAATTCGCTGTCGTTGTCGTGGAAACTGATACTGACTTGCTGGTTTATGATGGTCGCACAAGCCACCCCAAACATGAATCTTCATATGCTTGTGGGGCGGAACCCTTTGCATGTGTACTGTATGCGTGAAATCCAGGAAGCTTGTTCTAGCATCAAACAACACCTGATGTTTGTACATGCAATCGCTGGATGTGATACTGTGTCTTCCATATACAATCAAGGGAAAAAAAACATCAAACTTCAGTGTTCGATAGTGATGACATTGGGACTGTTTTAGTGTTTTCTCTCAGTCTGAAGCAGTCAGGATGAGATAGCACGCATAGGAGAGTTGGTTCTACTAAAAGCTGTATGGAGCTGTCGGTCAAATTCACTGGACAGCATCGCTATGTTATGTACTTCCGATCTACACGTAGAGCGTCCTTATCCTCATCTGATTTCAAGTTGGAATCCCTCCCTCCAACTTCAGCAGCTGCCAAGTTCCATAGCTATAGAACATACCATGCTGTTCAGCAATGGCAGGGAAATGGGGCTACCACAAATGAGTGGGGGTGGGAGAACAGAGAGGGGATACTTGTTCCAATCTATACCGATAGGCCTGTTACTCCCGAGAAGGTACTGAAAATGGTATCTTGCGGCTGCAAAGTAGGGTGTGGAAAGTCATGTCGTTGTTACAAGGCACGGATGGAGTGTACCATAATGTGCATGGTTGCAGTGGGTTTCAATTGTAAAAATTCGCCCTGTTCTTGATGTGCAAGGCGAAGGGATACCACTGATTAGACATTCCTTCAACATATGGTTGGGTTATTTGTGGTTTCTAATTGGGTTTTGTACAATATAACATAGTTTGGCTATTATAAATGTAACGTACATAACATAGTTGTGGTATTATTAAAATTGAAAAAATTAAAAAATAAATTTTTCTTCACCTTATTGAATTTATGCTAATTATGTCTACTCAAAATATTTTTTATGGCTCCATTGTATTCAGCACACTCTAAAACATAGATGTACACACAAAAATCTTATTACTACGAACTCGGATGGGGTGATCATAGTACTTTCATTTTATCGTTAATGTGATGGCGGCCATTTTTAATTATGAAAATGCCACGAGGTTGAATTGCAGAACTTTGCATAAGGGCGATATATACAATATTTTGGAGCTCTCCTGAAAAAATCAGCTTTCTACTATTTATTTCCACCTTTTAGCTAATGCTCCTGTACTATTAGGAAAGCTGGAACATTAGGGTGGAGCGAAATGACCGTTTTTCAACTTTTTCTGTGATTCGTTTTGGGAAAAGTGGGGAATTGTTCGAAATGGAGTTTTTATTTAGTTGTGAAAATTTTTGTCACAAATACATATTTATTATTTGAGATCTTACCTACAGAAACCCATTGTCTATCTATCCCGACACAATACCCCCAAATAGTCAACTAACTAGGATACTTATCGGTGGATAGTAGGATTGAATTTTTTGTAGGCTTATCAATACTGCAATGTCTTGTTATTTGAAGTGGTCAGCGTGATCGAGGCCGCCGGTGAAGGGCGGAGGCGAAGAGCGGAGGCCGTGTGTTGGTGTTATCGTGGCATCGAGAGCGGGTTATCACACCCAGTTAATTCACGACGCGGCGAGATATATCACTGTGTTGATTTTTAACAACGTCCTATTGTTTTTTTTAACACTATGTGTACAAAGAGTCTATATACAATTTTTCTCAATGTAATCAGATAAGGGTTAAAGAGCGATGTTATTCCCGTGGGGGTTTGGAGTGTACTGTCTTCTAAGCCAACGGCGGCGACCGGCTGCACAAATCCCACCTACACGTGTCAAATCGTCGGTGGCGAGAATCTAATGGGCGGCAGCCCAAAGCCGCGCTTCTAACCAAGGTGCTAAAATTTTTTAAAGTAATCGTCCAGGGCCATTTCACATTCCCGATTTAATGCAGTCAAAATATAGCCATGATCGAGTATATCAACAATATGTTGTCACTTTTTGCATCCAGTCACCCGTTTTTAAATGATCCGCATTCAAAATCTATAAAATTCCCGAGCTCTCAAAAAAACAACTGGCGGACAGCGGGGCGACGCACCATGGCATGGGGAACGTCACACGAGTGAGCCTCCCAGCCCTGCCTGATACAAATACACGGAGACACGGAGAAAAATGTAGTACTTGGGGAATTTTGGGTGTTTCTGATATTTTTTTTTGCGATATGGCATATACTTGCATCCTTCATGGGTACAGCAAGAAAGCTGTGCCTTTGCAGAGAGCTTAGCACCCATTTCCGACCTATTTGACCATGATAATGTCTGTGCAGCGCCTGACAGTGGCGGGTGAGAGGAGCGCGGTGTGAAGCACATTGTCTATCCGCGCTCCTCTCACCTGCCACTGCCAGGCGCTGCACAGACATTATCATGGTCAAATAGGTCAGAAATGGGTGCTAAGCTCTCTGCAAAGGCACAGCTTTCTTGCTGTATCCATGAAAGATGCAAGTATATGCCACATCGCAAAAAAAAAATATCAGAAACACCCAAAATTCCCCAAGTACTACATTTTTCTCCGAGTCTCCGTGTATTTGTATAGGGCCGGGCTGGGAGGCTCACTCGTGTGACGTCGCCAGCAAGTTTCCCGCCACGGCTGGAATGGGGCTGTTGTTTTTCCCACGCTTTTTACAAAAGTCATGTTTCTAGGGAAATAAGGCGTGGAAATGAATAATTTTTTGTGGATTAGGTATTTTGAATGAACATTCAACATAATTATGCAAAGATAAAATGGGTCTGGACGATTACTTTAAGGTGCAAATGGTTAATACCGCTGGGAAAGTTCATTTATAATAGCCCAGTACTTATCATTTACTTAAATTACCTTAATTAATACCCATTACCATTATAATTATAATATACTCCCTACGCTCCCCTATGATGAGCGGACAATACCTCCTCACAAGGGGGGTGGGGGAACAAACCACCACTCTGCCAGTTATTGAGTGGGTGGTTGGTGGATAATTTCCACACACGTAACAAAAAATTTAAGTCGCTGCGAACTTTTTTTAAGGTGCCCAAAGATGTCAAAGAACTGGTTTTATGACAACATTTTTTTTTTATCATAATATATCAAAATATATTTTTCTAGAATATTTTGTTGGAATTGCATGAAAAGTGTTCACGAACACATGTTTTTGAATATAAATTGTGTACAAACTTTCTACGCAGATTTTTTGAGGTGCCCCATTGGGGTGGAAAATCTAGATTATTCGAAAAAATTTGTTATTTTAATACATTGAATAGTTTTGTTTAATTCGAATTTAATTATTCCAACACTACTAAGATAGATTGGAGTGCCCCATACACTTCCAAATATAAAGAAGGCAACAACCCACACACTTCCAGCAGAACAACGTCAGAGCTGCATTTCTGCCTTCACACCGCTATCATTCATTGTGTTTGGAGCACCTCTAAATATTAATATATTGGTTTCATACTTTTTGTGCACATGTTATAATCATTCTGCAGCAGATTTCGATATTCCGATCTAATACAAGTAACTTGAATTTTTTTTTTTTTTTTTACATATTTCCGATTTTATCAGCACTTGGGGCACCTGAAGATATTGGATTAGCACGTGAATTTTTTAAACTTTAATTTGGGTTACATTGGCACAACTTCCCAACTATTCCGAGTCATTTATAAAAAAGTGCGTTTCGCTCCCACCCTACTGAACATACCATCATCTTCACAAAACATTACTGCATATCATGCATGCAAAAAAATTACAGTGAACTATACCTTGAAGAAGATAATGAGAGCAAAATAAAATAGTGTATACATTTTTTTTCTTTCACCTTTTTTTTATTAAACTCCTTCTTATTCCTGTAATTTTGCTTGCAATCAATTTTCACTTACTGTATCGGAAAAAGCAGACATTTGCGATTATGATGGTATATGACACGTCCCAATGCAAAAATATGTAGGTGGTAAAAATATGCAATGAGCATCAAATTTGTGACGGAACAGCCTTACACCTGGGCGAGCGATGCATGCCTTGCCTTTGTGAGGTGAGGGAGGGATACACAAAAATTCCTGTTTCATATATATATATATATATATAGTAGAGGACCCTACCATTGAGCCCGTGACCAATTTCTCCTGATCAAGGTTTGAAGGTGGTTTTTAAATGACTTGAGGATACTGAACAAAATAAGCCACCATGTCCCGCGAAAAAGTGCCGGCTAACTCCGCCAGGGGTCAAAATCCAAGATGGCCATCGTGAACACTAGATTTGTCATATCTTCACTCATTTCATTGCTATTAATATGTTCTTGGTGTCTAAATATATGTTTTTTAGGTCAAGGAATAAAATAAAGACATCATAGAGTGGATTTGTGGACAAAAAATCATTGTAATTGATTATTTTATAAAACAATGAAGACAAAACATGCCAATATTCATCATTTTCGAGAACCGTATCATGCTTATTTGTCACTAATCACATGAAGCTTTTTTTCACTGGATTATAACTCAAGTTGATGTTACTGAAAAAAGATGTAGCCCAATTCATCCCAAAACGTGTTACAAGACTCCAAGTAAAACGATAGGCGGATAACAATTTGAATTTGTTCTATTAGTATGTGTATATTGCCGATGTATTCTAGGTGTCAACAATAAGGTTTTTCAGACCAAGGTTTTCAATGCAAATATACATGAATAAATTTTGTTTAATCAAATTGAAAACAATTATTGATTTATCCAACTCATTACATATTTCAGATAAATCAGGCAAAATCCACAACCTATCATAACTATTTAACTGACAATTATGGATAACATGAATGGCCAATATTATACATCAATGTCAATATCCTCGTCTTCATCATATGAATCGCTCTCTCCTGAATCAGTATCTCCTGGTGTTAGGTCTTGAAGTTGAACGACATCCTTCAAATGCATTGGTAGTGCTGGTCTTGTGTATCGCACTGGCTTACACAAGCCATTCTCAACAGCCCCTCCATGTGAAAGTGGAGACGGAGAAGGATCTACCTTATGATAATTGAGAAGCATGTGTGTTAGATAATTTCCTCTTGTTACCTTCAGGTCATGTGAATCTCTATCTGGTGGAAGTCTCAGTGTTGATTTTCTCTTCATCTGGTTCCATTTTCGTGCCCTTGCTTCACCCATAGATTTGCTCACCTTGTCATTATAGATGTATTTTAAAGGGTGAATATTGCCATGTCATTCAGAACAGACTGTGTGACCGGCAATGACTTGCCGAAACAACACAGCAGAGCACATGCATCATCTGATATTCCCTTGGTAAAAATTGATGCTTTCCCGTGGCCAAAAAAGGCAGTTGTGGTGTATGATCCGCTGTGAATATGTAATTGAACTATAATCTCTGCTACCTCTTTGGAGCATAGTTTTTACAATCTATGATGTTTTTTCTTCCTCTGACTGCTAACACTCCATCTATTGTATGGGCAACATATGCAGACAAAACTAGAACGTCTGTATCTTCAGCATCAATGACAATCAGATGGTACTAGCTTCACATGGCGGGATTATGCTTCCAAGATGTTGTCCATAATAATGTCCAGACACAAAAATGCTTCAAAGATTGTGTTGGTGAATGACCGCTATGACTTGCCATTTACCATCAAAGACAGTGAACGAAATCTTCGCTCTAGTAATATTGAAGGCTCTAAGAACTCTTCATCCGGCCTTCAGACAAATTTCCCTCAGCTAGAGCTTTCCAGGATTTGTTGCACAATCCAGCTAATAAACAACGCTTGCAGTCATTTCTCCAAGATGAGATCCGTCTAAGGTGCTGTGAACATCCCAATGCCCAGTTTGTATATTCAGTGGGTCCAAAGTGTTGGAATTTATCCACAGGAGACAGAATTGGCAATTTTGAATGTGAACACATCGAAGCAGACACGATTCTCTTCTTTATATACTGTATTCCCAAATCAGAAGATCAGGCATTGATACTGATGTTGTCATTGATGCTAAAAGATACAGACGTTCTAGTTTTGTCTGCATATGTTGCCCATACAATAGATGGAGTGTTAGCAGTCAAGAGGAAGAAGAACATCATAGATTGTAAAAACTATGCTCCAAAGAGGTAGCAGAGATTATAGTTCAATTACATATTCACAGCGGATCATACACCACAACTGCCTTTTTTGGCCACGGGAAAGCATCAATTTTTACCAAGGGAATCTCAGATGATGCATGTGCTCTGCTGTGTTGTTTCGGCAAGTCATTGCCGGTCACACAGTCTGTTCTGAATGACATGGCAATATTCACCTTAAGATACATCTATAATGACAAGGTGAGCAAATCTATGGGTGAAGCAAGGGCACGAAAATGGAACCAGATGAAGAGAAAATCAACACTGAGACTTCCACCAGATAGAGATTCACATGACCTGAAGGTAACAAGAGGAAATTATCTAACACACATGCTTCTCAATTATCATAAGGTAGATCCTTCTCGTCTCCACTTCACATGGAGGGGCTGTTGAGAATGGCTTGTGTAAGCCAGTGCGATACACAAGACCAGCACTACCAATGCATTTGAAGGATGTCGTTCAACTTCAAGACCTAACACCAGGAGATACTGATTCAGGAGAGAGCGATTCATATGATGAAGACGAGGATTTGACATTGATGTATAATATTGGCCATTCATGTTATCCATAATTGTCAGTTAATAGTTATGATAGGTTGTGGATTTTGCCTGATTTATCTGAAATATGTAATGAGTTAGGATAAATCAATAATTGTTTTCAATTTTGATTAAACAAATTTATTCATGTATATTTGCATTGAAAACCTTGGTCTGAAAAACCTTATTGTTGACACCTAGAATACATCAGCAATATACACATACTAATAGAAAAAAATTCAAATTGTGTATCAGCCATATCGTGTTACTTGGAGTTCTTGTAAACGTTTTGGGATGAATTGGGGTACATCTTTTTTCAGTAACATCAACTTGAGTTATAATCCAGTGAAAAAAAGCTTCATGTGATTAGTGGCAAATAGCATTATACGGTTTTCGAAAGGATGAATATTGGCATGTTTTGTCTTCATTTTTTAATAAAATAATCAATTACAATGACTTTTTGTCCACAAATCCACTTTATGATATCTTTATTGCTTTCCTTGACCTAAAAATCATACATTTAGACACCAAGACATATTAATAGCAATTAAATGAGTGAGATATGACAAATCTAGTTTCACGGCGGCCATCTTGGATTTTGCCCCCCGGCGGAGTTAGCCGCACTTTTTCGCGGGACATGGGGCTTATTTTGTTCAGTATCCTCAAGTCATTAAAAACCACCTTCAAACCTTGATCAGGAGAAATTGGTCACGGGCTCAATGGAAGGGTCCTCTACTAATTATATATATATATATATATATATATTTTATATATATATATATATATATATATATATATATATATATATCATCGAGAACTGTACTCTTGAGTACACACTGAGCACAAAAGACCCGCTCAGCCATGCCTTAGTAGGCCGAGAACAGGAGACGCTGTTAACACATCGCTACATCAAATTTACATCTGTCAATGTCTGTGAGGTGTCTGTCAATGTCTGTGAGGTGTCTGTCAGTGTCTGTGAGGTGTCTGTGAGGTGTCTGTCAGTATCTGTCAGTGTCTGTGGGGTGTCAGTGAGTGTCTGTGAGGTGTCTGTCAGTGTCTGTCAGTGTCTGTGAGGGTGCTGTCAGTGTCTGTGAGCTGCCTGTCAGTGTCTGTGAGGTGTCTGTCAATGTATGTGAGGTGTCTGTCAGTGTCTGTGAGGTGTCTGTCAGTGTATGCCAGTGTCTGTGAGGTGTCTGTGAGTGTCTGTTGAGGTGTCTGTTAGTGTCTGTGAGGTTTCTGTCAGTGTCTGTGAGGTGTCTGTCAATGTATGTGAGGTGTTTGTCAATGTCGGTGAGGTGTCTGTCAGTATATGTGAGGTGTCTGTCAGTGTCTGTGAGGTGTCTGTCAGTGTCTGTCAGTGTCTGTGGGGTGTCTGTGAGTGTCTGTGAGGTGTCTGTCAGTGTCTGTGAGGTGTCTGTCAGTGTCTGTGAGGTGTCTGTCAGTGTTGTGAGCTGTCTGTGGGGGTGTCTGTCAAAATCTGTGATGTGTCTGTCAGTGTCTGTGAGGTGTCTGTCAGTGTATGTCAGTGTCTGTGAGGTGTCTGTGAGTGTGTGGAGGTGTCTGTCAGTGTCTGTGGGGGTGTCTGTCAATGTATGTGAGGTGTCTGTCAATGTCTGTGAGGGTTCTGTCAGTGTCTGTGAGGTGTCTGTGAGGTGTCTGTCAGTGTCTGTGAGTAACTGTCAGTGTCTGTGAGGGTCTGTCAGTGTCTGTGAGGTGTCTGTCAGTATCTGTGAGGTGTCGTCATGTCTGTGGGTGTCTGTCAGTATCTGTGAGGTGTCTGTCAGTATCTGTGAGGTGTCTGTCAGTGTCTGTGAGGTGTCTGGCAGTGTCTGTGAGGTGTCTGTGAGTGCCTGTGAGGTGTTGTCAGTGTCTGTGAGGTGTCTGTCAGTGCTGTGAGGTGTCTGTCAGTGTCTGTCAGTTCTGGAGGTGTCTGTCAGTGTCTGTGAGGTGTCTGTCAGTGTCTTCAGTTCTGAGGGTGCTCCTGGGGGGGGGCAGTGGGTCAGGTCTGAGGAGTGTAGG
>JACEEZ010002927.1:52500-61915 GCA_016584305.1 Chionoecetes opilio | reverse complement strand
GGGGACCGAACCAAAAAAACCCCGCTGGTTTTTTACGTCATGTATTCTCTATAATCGCCCTCCGCATTTGATCGTTGTAAACTTATACGCTCGGGCGCTTTCTGCCAATGATTGTGAATCTCATTTGTCATGAGGGAGGAGGAGGAGGAGGAGGAGGAGGAGGAAGGCTGGAGTAGAGGAGTGAGGAGGAGGAGGAGGAGGAGGAGGGAGGAACACGACATGGCACGAAGACATTCACATCTGGTATCGAGGCAGAAGAGGCGTCGTGTGTGTGCTGACCAGTACGAATATGGGACTAAAAACAAACGAGGAGTCTATAAAGGCCCAGCATTGTATACATAAAGATAACGTAAAGATAAGGAGATAACAGGGTGTAGATGGTAAGCACATAGATGAGTAAGTTGGTGGAATCACTTGAACTTTAATGCATCGTAACTTTATATACTTTGCATATGTGGAACACTGTTGCATTCTTGGACGACCTTCAGTGCTTCCTTTTAATTTTGTAGCTTAAATATTGTGTCCTAAGGTTGTCCGTATTCGTATTTTTCCTTTTGGTTCTGCTGATTGGTGGGAACTTAAAAATACAAAATATAGTCTGTGGAAGTAAATTTGTACCGCCAACAGAGCCGAGCCACGTGCGAGACAGGATCCAAGTATTTAATATCGCAGATGAACTATTTACTATGCTTGTGTTTACCTTATACTCAACACTTTACATCCTCACACTACACACACCCCACAACACAACATTCACGTAACATTAAAAATTCTACATCTACTCTATACATTAAACCACCAAGCCACGTTATCTCTCTATCTCAATACCACATTAGATTTTACTCGCATCACATCTACTTTATCTCAGCTAATTTTACTCTTATCTAACTATCACATCTACACAACAAAACTCAGTAACCTTTAGATATCCATCCATATGTAGGTTACCTTTATATGTATAGATCGTACACGCATTTTTTTAACAATGTTTTTTAAAAAGGAAAAAAAAAAAAAAAAAAAAAAAAAAAAAAAAAAAAAAAAAAAAAAAAAAATAAGGTACACGGAATTTAAAGAAAAAAAAAATCATTAATTATATTTTATCAATCAACATTTTTTCCCAATTGATTTTTTTTCAAGCTCTCCATCCGGGTTATTTTCCCCTTTTTATGTATCACGTAGATCGTCCACGTATTTTTACTTAAGGGACGATTTATTAAGAAGTGATGCACCCTCAAAAAAAAAAAAAAAAAAAAAAATTATGTACGACGGCTTTTGAATTTTTTTATTTTTTTTAAAATAATCAATTTTTTTTTTATCTTAACATATTTGGTTTTTCTAAACTTTGTTTAATTTTTATATTTCTTTAAGGGGCTAAATTGGGGTTTTAATGGGAAAAGTCTGATCAAAGGTCGACGAATGGGTTTGTATAGTTTTTTTATATTTTCGTACAGGGAGGAAAGATTTGGTGTGCTAGGTGATGATGTGGGTGGTAAATAAAGCAGAGGCGCTTTCCCCACCACCGCGTTTTGGTTGTCGATATTTTCTCCTTCAGTATAAGTCAAAAAAGGACGAAAAAATGAGTGAAAAATGCAAGGCCTTATTTGAATTAAATTTGTTTCCCTTTATGGTGCAATTTTTTTTTTTTTTTGGGTCACCTCGCGGCCTTATTTTTTTCTCCTTTTAATAATTTGATCTCTCTCTCTCTCTCTGCTCTCTCTCTCTCTTTCCTTCTCTCCCCTCTCTCTCTTCTCTCTCTCGCTCTCCTCGCTTCTTCCTTCTTCCTTCTTCCTTCCTTCCTTCCTCCCTCTTTCCTTCCTTCTTCCTCCTTCCTTCCTTCTTCCTTCTTCCTTCTCTTCTTCCCTTTCCCTTTTCCCCTCCCTTCCTTCCTTTCCTTCCTCCTTTTCCTTCCTTCTCCATCCTTTCCCTCCCTCTCTTCCTTTTTTCCTTCCTTCCTCCCTTCTCCTCCCTCCCTCCTTCCTTCCTCCCTCCCTCCCTCCCTCCCTCCCTCCCTCCCTCCCCCCTCCCTCCTCCCTCCCTCCCTCCCCCCTCCCTCCCTCCCCTCCCTCCATCCCTTCCCTCCCTACCCCTTCCTTCCTTCCTTCCTTCCTTCATTTCCTTCCTAGTTTTCAATACACGCCAGTTACTTCCTATCCTCAGCGGAACAGTAACTTTGAAAATTGGGCTGATGCAACAAAGGACCCAATTACCCCCCCGCGCCCTGACAGAAAGCCAATAGCAACGCCACTTTTTTTGTTTATTTAGTATTGAATATTGATAGGTTTTTTGGGGGGGGAGCGAAGGGAAGGGGGCGGGGCGCGTGGGGGGGGGGTCATAGCATCGTTCTTTTTAAAGGGAACTGCGAACAACAACAAACAACACACAACAACAATCACAACAACAATAACAACAATAACCATCACAATAACAACCACAACCACAACAACAATAACAACAACACACACAACAACAACAACAACCACAACCACAACCACAACCACAACCACAACAACAACAACAATAACAACCACAACCACCACAACAACAACACCCACAAACACAACAACAACCACAACCACAACAACCACAACAACAACAACAACAACAATAACAATAACAATAACAACCACAACAACAACAACAATTGTCTTGGTGTAGAAATTAAGGTTGCCTGGATTTAGTTTTCTGGAAGTTAGAAAAATCGCTTATCATTACATTGTATGCTATTTTATACTTTTATACATTCTAAACTTTTTATTACTTTTTTATATTTTTACTCTATTTTAAACTATTTTACTACTTTTTTATATTTTTTACTACTTTTTTAAACATTTACTACTATTTTCTACATTCTAAACTTTTTTACTACCTTTACTACTTTTACTACTATTCTGAAATTTTACTACTATTTTACCCCTTTAAAACTTTTTCTACTCTTTTACTCTTTTACTACTATTCAAAAAATTTTTTACACTATTTACTACTATTTAAACTATTTTATACTCTTTATACTTTTCTACTTTCTAAACTATTTTCTACTTTTTTACTATTTTTTAACAATTCTAAATATTTTACTTTTTTTACTACTATTCTAAACTATTTATATATTTTATATTTTACTACATTCTAAACTTTAAAATACTTTTTTACTCCCTTTCCTACATTAAAAACTTTTTTACTACATTTACTATTTTTTTCTATTTTCTAAACTATTTTATATATTTTACATTTTTACACTATTATAAATATTTTATACTTTTTTTACCTTTACTAAAATTTTCTAAACTATTTTACTCTTTTTTATACTTTTACTACTTTTTCAAAATTTTACAATTTTACTTTTTTTACACTATTCTAAACTTTTTCTACTTTTTTACTACTTTACTACTTTTCAAACATTTTACAACTTTTACTACTTTTATACAATTCTAAACTTTTTTTACTACTATTTACTATTTACTACATTCTAAACAATTTTTTTATTTTTTACTACTATTAAAAAACTATTTTTTAATTTTTATACTTTTACTACTTTTTATAAACTATTTTACTATTTTTACTACTTTAACTATATTCTAAAACTTTTTACTACTTTTTTTACTACTTTTTTATATTAAAAAACTATTTTATACTTTTACTACTATCTAAACTTTTTTATACTATTTATACTTTTCTACTTACTAAACCTTTTTTTACTTTATTTATGTTATTGTCACAATGTTTTTTCCAGTGTGGGAGATGCCGCTGTTTTGGTATATGTTAAAGTGCACCGGGGATTTCGGGGTACAATTTATAATAGTCTCCCTCCTATCAACTTTTTTTTCCCTTTTTCTATTTATATTTATACGCACGTTATGGAAACAGAGAGAATTAATTAAATCCTATTCTTTTTCCGTTTTCCATAAAATGACTATTTCCCAGATTATCTAGTATGGGTGTAGCGAAGGGAATAAAAAGTTGCAATTTAATTTCGTAAACAAAGAGATTCGGGATCAGAACTGAGGTAAACTATTATTATATTGTATGTAGTATAGTATATAGTAGATATATTGTATATGGAGTAGCAGATTTAATAGGGGTTTTTGTAGGTACAAAAGGGAATAAAAAGTAGCAATTTAATTTCGTAAACAAAGAGACTCGGGATCAGAACTGAGCAAAAAAATTATGACATTGTTTTCTGTCTCTTAAAAATGCAAATTCCCTCAGTCATTTCAGGTGAAGAGGAATATTTTAATTATCTTCGTGAGTAAATAATGTTTTATGACACCATGTGGAAAAATATAAACCTCGAAATTATCTTTGTTGTCACTGGTAGGGTTAATAAAGAGGTGTGTGTGTGTGTGTGTGTGTGTGTGTGTGTGTGTGTGTGGTTTATTGTGTGTGTTGTGTGTTGGTGTGTGGTGTGTGGTGTTTTTTTGGGTGTTTGTGTGTTGTGTGTGTGTGTGTTGTGTGTGCGTGTGTGTGTGTTTTTTGGGTTGTGTGTGTTTTGTGTTTATGTGTGTGTGGTGGTGTTGTGTGGTTTTTGTGTGTGGTGTGTGTTTGTGTGTTGGGTGTGTGTTGGTGTGGGGGTTGTGTGCGGGTTGTGTGTTTATGTGTGTGTGTTTTGTGTTTATGTGTGTGGTGTGTGTGGTGTGTGTGTTTTATTTGGTGTGTGTGTTGTGTTTTGGTTGGTTTATGTGTATGTGTATTTGTGGGGTGGGGGTGTGTGGTGGGGTTTTCATCTAGTTAAATTTTTACGGGGCCGAGCTACAATCAGGGCCCCGCCCTTATAATTAATTTTTTATTTGCTTTTTTAGTGTTTAGGTTGGCCAAAAACTATCACCGTGTGGTGTTGTGCGTGTGGTGTGTGTTGTGTGTTTTGTGTGTGGGGTGGGGTTTTTATGGTTGTGTTGTGTGTGTGTTGTGTGGGTGATGTGTATGTGTATGTGGTGTGTGTGTTTTTGGGTGGTGGTGTGTGGTGTGTGTGTGTGTGTGTGTGGTTGTGTGTGTGTGTGTGTGTCTAAGCCCAGTCTGAGTACTTAAACCGGGGGCCTGCCCACCCGTTTGTAACCCAACATTCCACCAAATTTGAAAATTTTGCAGGTCCTGGTTCTCTCCCTCCTTTTCCCTCCCCCTCCCCTCCCCCTCCTCCCCTCCTCCCCCTCCTCCTCCTCCTCCCTCCTCCCCCTTCCCTTCCCCTCCTCCTCCTCCTCCCCCCCTTTCCTCCCCCTCCCCCTCCCTGCCGTACTCCCTACCTACCCCCTTTTCCTCCCCCCCTTGCACTCCCTTATTTTTCCTTTTCCCCCCCCCGGGGCTTTTCGCAAAAAAGGGGGTTTTTTAAAAAAAAAAAAAAAAAAAAAAAAAAAAAAAAAAAAAAATTGTTTGGGGGTTTTTTTTTCCTTCCCTTTTCTTTTTTCGTTTTTTTTTTAAAAACCCTTTTAAATTTTTTTTTTTTTTGGGGGGGGGGGGGTTTTTTTTAAAAGAAGTGAAGAAGAGAAGAAAAAAAAAAAAAGGGGGAAAAAAAAAAGACGAAAAACAAAAAAGGAAAAGGAAAAAAGAAGAAAAAAAAAAAAAAAAAAACAAAAAGGATAAAAAAAAGGAAAGGAAGGAAGAGGGAAAAAGGGCAAAAAAAAAAAAAAAAAAAATAAAAAAAAAAAGAAAAAAAAAAGAAAGAAAAGAAAAAAAAAAAAAAGAAGAAAAGAAAAAGGGAAAAGTAAGGAAGAGAGAGAGAGAGAGAGGGAGAGAGAGAGGGAAGGGGAGAGAGAGGGGAGGGGAAAAGGAAAAGAGGGGAAAAGAGAGGAGAGAGGGGAAAGAGAGAGAGAGAGAGGAGGGAAAGAGGGTACAAGTTTCTAAAAATAAAAAATAAAAAAAAAAAAAAAGAGAGAGAGAGAGAGAGAGAGAGAGAGAGGGGAGAGAGGGGAGAGAAGGAGAGAGAGAGAAGAGGAGAGAGAGAGAAGAGAGAGAGAGAGAGAGAGGGGGAAGAGAGAGGGGGCGAAATGGCTACAGAATACTAAAAAAAAAATAAGAGAGAGAGAGAGGGAGAGAGAGGGGAGGAAAGGAGAGAGAGGGGAGAGAGAGGGAGAGAGGGGGAAGTGAGAGGGGAGAGGGAGAGAGAGAAAGAAAAGGGGAGAGAGAGAGGAGGGAGAAAATTTAAAAAAAGGGAGGAGAAAGAGAGAGAGGAGAGAGAGAGAGAGAGCGGGGGATCAAATAAAAAAAAATAAAAAAAAGTGAGGAGAAGAGAGAGAGAGAGAGAGAGAGAGAGGAGAGAGAGGAGGGGGAAAAAAAAATGAAGGAAGGAAAAGGAGAGAGAGGAGAGAGGAGGAAGAGAGAGAGAGAGAAAAAAAAAAAGGGGGAGAGCGAAAGGGCTCAGATATACTACAAAAAACAAAAACCTTAATCAAAAAATCTCGCGGCGCCTTTTGAAAAATCACCTCAGGCGCACACCCGCCGCCACCCCCCACAAAAACCTGGGAACGAGGCCCGACGTGATGGAGGGTGGGAAGGAAAGCGGGATTTACGGCGGGTTTCCGAAGGCGATTAAAGTCCGATATTTAGTGCCAAAGAGCGGGAGTGGGAAAAGAGGCGGGGGGGAGGGAAGGGGGGGGGGGGGTTTTATGGAAGGGGGCTGATGGGGGGGGATGGGCAAAAAGGGAGGAGGGGGGGGACTTTTGGAAGGAAGGGGGGTTTTTAGGGGGAGAAAAGGAGGGGGAGGGTGGGGAAGGGGGGGTTTCGAAATACTAGGGGAGGTGGGATGGAGTAGGGGGGGGGTTTGAAGCACTGGGGGAGGGGGGAGGGGAGCAGAAGGGAAAGGGTAAAGGGGGGGTTTTTTTGCAATAAATATACTACTACTACTACCTTTTCTACTACGACTACTACTAAACTACTACTACTACGACTCTACTACGACAATATTTACTACTACTTTTACTATATCTACTTATACTACAACTTACTACTACGACATATGACGGGCTACAACCCCACATCTACTTACACAATACTACTACCTACGACTACGACTACTACTATACTACTACTACTATATACTATATACTAAATACTTCACTTTACTTTTATTCTACTACTACTATACAACACTACTAAAAACTCTATCGGAGCACTGGGGGGTGGCAGAGGGAGAAGAGGAGGGGGGAGGGGGTGTATGAAACATGGAGGTGGAGGTGGGAATAGTGGAGGAGAAGGGGGGGGCACGAAGGAGGGGGGGAGGTGAGATAGCAAAATGGGGGGAGTGGAATTATCGAAAAAGGGAGTGGGAGAGGTAATATTAAGGGGGGGAGAGGGGGCATCGAAGCCTAGAAGGAGGGGGAGGTTGGTAATAGTGGGGGGGGTCTATTGAAGGAAGGGGGGGGGCAGAGGGAAAGGGAGGGGGAAGGGGATCTATCGAAGCACTAGAAGGAGGGGAGAGGGAATAGTGGGGGGGTCTATTTTAAGGGGGGGGGGAGGCAAAGGTTGGAAATAGTGGGGGGGGAAGGGAGGGTTTTAGGGGGCCAAAAGACATAAAGAAGATGATACTTCATACTTTGTTTTAATTTTTGTTTGGATGTCTTAAGGGGGTTGTGTGTGTGTGGTTTTGGTTGTGGTGTGGTGTTGTGTTGGGGTGGTGTGTTGTGTGTGTGTGTGGTGTGTGTGTGTGGGGTGTGTGTGTGGGTGGGGTGTGTGGTGTTTTTGTGTGGGGTTGTGTGGTGTGTGTGTGGGGGTGTGTGGTGTGTGTGGGTGTGGTGTGTGTGGGGGGTGGTGGTGTGGGGTGTGTGTGTGTGGTGTGTGTTGGGGTGGGGTGTGTGTGTTGTGTGGTGGGGGGTTGGTGGTTGTGTGTGTGTGTGGTGTGTTGTTGGTGTGTGGTGTGTGTGTGTTGTGTGTGTGTGGTTGTGTGTGTGTGTGTGTTGGTGTGTGTTGTTGTGTGTGTGTGTGTGTGGTGGGGTGTTGTGTGGGTGTGGTGTGTGTGGTGTGTGTGTGTTGGGGGTGTGTGTGGTGTGGTGTGTGTTGGTGTGTGTGTGATTGATTTAAGTGCCTTTGAACACACAGGGAGGGAGAGCAACATAAAGAGACGTAAGAGAAGGAAAATTATACAGTACTTTATGTTAGCCATCTATTAATGTGTTGTATGTCGTCTGAAAAGTACCTCTCAGGTAACGTGGTATGAGATATAAATTGTCTTTTGTCCATTGATGAATATAAGATTGAATTTGATTAAAGAGAACAGAGAGGCTTTAATTTAACTTTACCCACACAAAAAATGGGAAACCAAATTTGAGGGGGTAATTAAAATTTAAAGGTTCGTTTTTATAGTAGAGTCTTTTTATAAAATTTCCTTTTTAACGTACTGATCAAAAAATTCCCCAAACTGCACAAACCCCTTTTCCCCCTTTTTCCCCCCCCCCCACCCCAACCCCTTCCCCTTTCCCCTTCCCCCCCCACACCCCCTTTTCCCCTACCCCTTTTCCCCCCCCCCCCTTCCCCCCCTCTTCCCCTACCCCTTCCCTACACACCACCCCTTCCCCTACCCCTTTTCCCCCACACACACCCCTTTTCCCCCCCCCTTCCCCCCACAAAAAACCCCTTCCCCCACCCCTTTTTCCCCCCACACTACCCCTTCCCCTCCCCCTTCCCCTTTCACACACACCCTTCCCCAAACCCCTTTTCCCCCCACACACCCCTTCCCCTACCCCTTCCCCCACACACACCCCTTCCTCTACCCCTTCCCCCACCACACCCCCTTTTCCCCCCCTTCCCCCACCCACACCCCTTCCCCTACCCCCTCCCCCACAAACCCCCTACCCTACCCCTCCCCCAACACCACCCCCTTCCCCTTTTCCCCCCCCCCCCACACACACACCCCTTTTCCCCTTTAAACCCTTTCCCCCACAAACACCCCTTTCCCCCAAACCCCTCCTCCACACCCCCCCCTACCCCTTCCCCCAACACACCACCCCTTTTCCCCCCCCCCTTTCCCCCCCCCCCTTTTTTCCCCTTTCCCCCTTCCCCCCCCACACCCCCTTCCCCCCCCTTCCCCCCCACACAACCCCTTCCCCACCCTTCCCCCCACACCCCTTCCCCTACCCCTTCCCCCACACAAAAAACCCCTTCCCCTACCCCTTTCCCCCCCAACACACCCCTTTCCCTACCCCTTCCCCCCCCCCACACCCCTTCCCCCACCCCTTCCCCCACACACACCCCCTTCCCCCCACCCTTTCCCCCCCACACACACCTTTCCCCTACCCCCCCCCCCCCCGACCCCTTCCCCCCCCCCACAACCCCCCTTCCCCTAACCCTTCCCCCCACACACCCCCTCCCTTCCCCCCTTTCCCTCATATTAAGCCCTGAAAGGGGGGAAACTTTACCCCTCTCCTCCCCCCCCTTCCCTCCCCTTTTCCTTTCCCTCCCCCTTCCCCTTCCCCCTCCCCTTCCCTCCCCCTCTTCC
>JACEEZ010002927.1:47500-50000 GCA_016584305.1 Chionoecetes opilio | reverse complement strand
GCAAAAGCGCAAATTTCTAGCGCAAAAAAAAAACTAGACCGCAAATAAAAAAATTTAAAGCGCAAACATAAAAGTTAAAGCGCAAAATTCATTTTTTAGTCTGCAAACTGAAAAATTCTATGTTAAATTAATATAAAGTGTATACATGATTAAAAGATTGAATGTTTACAGTATTTGAAGCATTTATTGAACACAAGTTTATATAAAAAATAAGATAATATTGTCAAAACAACACAAAATAGTTGAAAAATGAAAATACACAATACTAATATTAGTCCTCCTCGTCACTGTCCTCCAGCTCCCACCGACCCTTGAGCAGGTTCATGTTACCCTTGAGGAACACCAGCTTCTCCAAGTTCTTGGCCGTCAGACTCGATCGCTTCGGCCTCATGACGTCTGAGCCCATGCTGAACATGAGCTTGCTCTTTTCTGCAGCGTTTTTTAAATAAAAAGTAAACTTAAATATAAATGCTATATTTGACGTATCTTTTATTTTTTTTATTTTACGTCATTTGAGTTTCTCGGCAAAGTTTTTCTGCTAAGTTTGCGCATTTGCGGACTTATAAAATATCGAGAGCGCAAACTCTAAAAGCGCAAATTTTCGGCGTTTTGCGCAAAGCGCAAAGCGCAAATATTTTATATGGAGCGCAAATTGCGCTTTTGCGCATTTGCGCTTTCGTTTGCGCTCTGCCCAGCTCTGCTAATTTTACGACTTTACTACTACTAATTTTACTACTTTACTACTACTACTTTTACTACTTTACTACTACTACTTTTACTACTTTACTACTACTACTTTTACTACTTTGGCTACTTTTTGAGTTTTTTATTGTTAGTTAGTTAGTTCTATTTCTTCTTCTTTTTGGTTCGTTGGGTGTTCTAGCATCTTTCCTTCGACTTTTTACTACTTTTACTACTTTACTACTACTACTTTTACTACTTTACTACTACTACTTTTCACTACTTTGGCTACTTTTTGAGTGTTTACATTGTTAGTTAGTTAGTTCTATTTATTATTTTTGGTACGTTGGGTGTTAAAGTATTTTTTAGACTTTACGCCACTTGTTAGTAATTTTTGTTAGTTTCGTGCTTGATAAGTCGATATTAAAGACAATTTTCTGGTCGTGATGAAATTCCAGGCAATGAAAGTAAAAGTCGTGAATTAAAGCAGTGAAACTATCTATCCATCACTTAATAACCATGAAACTCTTGTGGTATTCTCAGCATAGAAAGAAAAATCTCAAGTTATTCTTGTTTCGTAGTACGAGGTTAAGAGGGACCGAGAGAGAGAGAGAGAAGAGAGAGAGAGAGAGAGAGGAGGAAAAGAGAGAGAGAGAGAGAGAGGAGAGAGAAGAGAGAGAGGAGAAGAGAAGAGAAGAGGAACTTTTCACATTCCTACCCCAAACCCCCCAACACACACCACCACACACAACACACACACACACACACACACACACACACACCACACACACCACACAAAACCCCCACCCACACCCCACCACAACCCAAAAAAAAAACACACACCCCCCACACCCACACCACACACCACCCACACACACCCCACACACACACACCCCACCACACACACCCAACACCCCCACACCACACACACACACACAACACCCAACACACACACACCACCCACACACACACACAAACACACACACCACACCCAAAAACCCCACACACACAACACACACACACACACACACACACCACAACACCCCACACACACACACACACAACCCACACACAAACCCCACACACACACACACCCCCCCACACGGCTGCACCTTAAACCTGTCGTCGAGGGTTATTTCTGACGAATCCTCCCCAACTCTCACCTCCCTCCCCCCCCTCCCCCTTTCCCTCCTTCCCTTCCTTCCTTCCTTCCTTCCTTCCTTCCCTCCTCCCTCCTTCCTCCTCCCTCCCTCCTTCCCCCCTTTCCTTTCCCTTCCTTCCTTCCTTCTCTCCCCCCCTCTTACAACCCTCTCTTCCCTCTCTCTTGCATTACGTCTTAACACACCCTCTTCTTTTTCTCTCTATCCTCCTCTATTTCTCTCTTTTTTTCTCTATCCTCCTCTATTTCTCTCTTTTTTCCTCTCTATTTTTTCTCTCTTTTTTCTCTCTATCCTCCTCTATTTCTCTCTCTTTCTCTCTATCCTCCTCTATTTCTTCTTTTCTTTTCTCTCTATCCTCCTCTATTTCTCCTCTCTTTTTCTCTCTATCCTCCTCATTTCTCTCTCTTTTTCTCTCTATCCTCCTCTATTTCTCTCTTTTTTTTCTCTCTATCCTCCTCTATTTCTCTCTTTTTCTCTCTATCCTCCTCTATTTCTCTCTTTTTCTGTCTATCCTCCTCTATTTCTCTCTTTTTCTCTATCCTCTTCTATTTCTCTCTTTTTCTCTATCCTCCTCTATTTCTCTCTTTTTCTCTCTACCCTTCTCTATTTCTCTCTCTTTTTCTGTATCCTTCTCTATTTCTCTCTTTTTTTCTCTATCC
>JACEEZ010002927.1:20000-40000 GCA_016584305.1 Chionoecetes opilio | reverse complement strand
AATACAGAAGCTTTTGATTAAGACGAGAAAAATCCATATGATGTAAAAAAAACTGCGTAGATATCTCATAAAAAAAATGCGTTTCAGAAGATTTTGATTAAGACAAGAAAAATCCATATGATGTAAAAAAAACGGCGTAGATATCTCATAAAAAGTGCAATACAGAAGCTTATATTAACTCAGACGCGAAATACGAGTCTGCCTCAACAAAGAAGAGAGACGTATGCACCTTATGAAAGCTAACTTACAAGGCTCATCCCTCTGCGTTACTGGTCTCGTTAAGGGCTTAGGAGGGGGGCGGGGAAGGGGGCAGCGGGTTGGGGGGGCGGGGAAGAGGGTAGTGGGTTAGGGGGGCGGTGATGGGGGCAGCAGGTTGGGGGGGTGGGGAAGAGGGTCAGCGGGTTGGGAGGGACGGGAAAGGGGGTTAGCTGGTTAGGGGGGCGGGGAAGGGGAGGGGGAAGCTGGTTAGGGGGGCGGAGAGGGGGCGAGGAGGGGGGCACCGGAAGGGGAGAAGAGCTTAAGGCCTGAGAGGGTGGGTGAGGTAAGGGCTTGGCAGAACCATCGTCCTCACCACCTGTGCGGGGCCCTAATGTAGCCTCTCCGCCGCTTCTATTTGCATTGCGAGAGCCTTGGCAGAGCCTTGGCAAAGAGGGCGTTCAAGCGAGACTCCCTGGAGGTGCAATGAGGCTCAAAGGAGAGTGATTTGGCCGTGAGGGAAACAGCTAAGGTGGATTTTGAAGTGTGGTGGTACCTGCTGGTGTTTACTGATCTTTGCTGGTGTGGTGTGTGTGTGTGTGTATGTATGTGTGTTTACCTAGTTGTTGTATCATACAGGAAAAGACATATGCTCGTACCAAACACCAAACACCAAACTACTCACCAAAACTACTATTATCCAGCTTTGTATTGAAGTGAGTGTGTGTGTCTGTGTGTGTTTATTTACTTGTGTTTACTAAGATACATATGTTTACTAAGATACTAAGATGTGTTGAAGTAAAATATCCTAACGCCATAGGAAATAGTACCTTTATATATCTCTTTTCAATGAGATTTACACATATATAGACGAGAATTCAGAATAATATCAACGCCTAACAGTTAACCCAACAAGCCCTTCCTTAAGCTGTAGAACGATCGCCTTATTCCTGCCTCACTGACTCTCCAAGGATGAGACAACACGACTACGTAAATCCTGCCCTTGCCAACCTACTCTACCTACTCCTCTCTCCTACTCTACCTACTACTCTCTCCTACTCTCCTACTACTCTCTCCTACTCTACCTACTACACTCTCCTACTCTACCTACTCCTCCTCTCCTACTCTCCTATACTTCTACTCTCCTATATACTCTCTATCTACTCCTACTCTCCTACTCTACCTACTCCTCCTCCCCTATACTCTACCTTCTAGTCTCTCCTACTCTCCTACTCTCCTACTCTACCTACTCCTACTCTCCTATACTCGACCTACTCCTACTCTCCTACTCTACCTAATCCTACTCTCCAATACTCTACCTCCTACTCTCCTATACTCTACCTACTACTCTCTCCTACTCTACCTACTACTCCCTCCTACTCTACCTACTACACTCTCCTACTCTACCTACTACACTCTCCTACTCTACCTACTACACTCTCCTACTCTACCTACTCCTACTCTCCTACTCTACCTACTACTACTCTCCTACTCTACCTACTACTACTCTCCTACTCTACCTACTACTCTCTCCTACTCTACCTACTACTCTCTCCTACTCTACCTACCACACTCTCCTATACTCTACCTCCTACTCTCCTATACTCTACCTCCCACTCTCCTATACTCTACCAACTACTCTCTCCTACTCTACCTACTACTCTCCTACTCTACCTACTCCTCCTCTCCTACTCTACCTACTACTCTCTCCTCTACTCTACCTACTCCTACTCCCTTAGACTCTCTACCTACTACTATTACCTACTCTACCTTCTCTCCACAAGTCTTAATCCTCTTGAGTCTTGACCTTTCGTTCCTCCTGAGCCGTGTGTGGCGTCCCTCCCTTATCCCCTTAGCACCCAACATTAACAGCATGCTACACTGAGCTAAGGATAGGCTACTAAATGTACTTCCATGACCCTTATCCTTTCCCTCAATCCCTACTTGACCTTCCTATCCCCGTCCTTCCTTCCTCCTCCTCGTCTTCCTCCTCTCTCCTATCTCTCCCTTCTGTCTATCCTCCCATATTCCTTCATCTCCCTGTCCTTCCATGACCCTTATCCTTTCCCTCAATCCCTACTTGACCTTCCTGTCTCTATCCTTCCTTCCTCCTCCTCGTCTTCATCCTCTCTCCTATCTCTCCCTTCTGTCTATCCTCCCATATTCCTTCATCTCCCTGTCCTTCCATGACCCTTATCCTTTCCCTCAATCCCTACTTGACCTTCCTGTCTCTATCCTTCCTTCCTCCTCCTCGTCTTCCTCCTCTCTCCTATCTCTCCCTTCTGTCTATCCTCCCATATTCCTTCATCTCCCTGTCCTTACATCGAGCTTTTCAATCTTGTTCTGTATTTCTGTGTTTCCTATGGTCCTTTAGTCTTGTAACCCCCCCCCCCTCTTTGTCTGTAATCCCCCCCTCTTTCTTTAATAAACTTGTAAACTCCCTTCCTTCCTCCTCTTCTTCCTTCCTCCTCTTCTTCCTCTTCTACAGTCTGCCTTCCCTGATGCTTTCCTTACCTAGGCGTGTCGCTGACTAAATGATGTCACTCGTAAGGTGTTGAGATTCTTACCTTTCTTTTGGACTATTGTTTATTTCATGCTGGACGTGTTTTGTGTTTACCTCTCCTCTCTCTCTCTCTCTCTCGCTCTCTCTCTCTCTCTCTCTCCTCTCTCTTCTCTCGGTCCTCTCTCTCTCTCCCTCTCTCCTCCTGTCTCTCTCTCTCTCATCTCTCTCCTCTCTCTCTCTCTCTCTCTCTCTCTCTCTCTCTCTCTCTCTCTCCTCTCCTCTCTCTCTCTCTCTCTCTCTCTCTCTCTCTCTCTCTCTCTCTCTCTCTCTCTCTCTCTCTTTGTGGATGTGTGTGTAGAGACTAGAGAGAGAGAGACAGAGAGAGAGTGAGAGAGAGAGACAGAGAGAGACAGAGACAGAGACAGAGAGAGAGAGAGAGAGAGAGAGAGAGAGAGAGAGAGAGAGAGAGAGAGAGAGAGAGAGAGAGAGAGAGAGAGAGAGACAGAGACAGAGACAGAGTAAAAGCAACGACGCACTACCCCCCCCCCCCCCTCCCCCCCCTTAGGCACCAGTTATGTTCTGTGTCTATTTCGGCGTATTTTGTGGACAAAGTAATTAATGTCGTAGTGATTTTAGCGAGGGTTGGGTGGGGCCCGGGGCCCGCCCAGCATAAATATTGCCTAAAAAAACGGGACTACGGGGGGAAAGGGGGGGGTAAAAAGGGGGTTCTGTTTGCAGGGATAAATTTGAAACGTCCCGACACCACACACAACACACACAAAACAACACAAAACCAAAACACACACACACACACCACCACACACACACACACACCACACACACACACACACACCCCCCGGTTTAAACCTATCAAACGAATCGGGTTTTAAAAAAACAAAAATTCCTCTGATTAATTTTATTGTCTTTCTTTACCCCTGAAATTTTTTTTTTTTAAAAACATTTTAAAGGGGAATTTAAATTTTATGCAAACTCTGCTGTACTACATTTTAATCTCTTACCCCTCACTCTGCTCTTTTTGCTCTCTCTTTTCCCCTCTCTCTCCTCTCTCTTTTTCTCTCTCTCTCTTTTTCCCCCCCTCTCATCTCTCTCTCTCTCCCCCCTTTTTCTTTTTCCCTTTTTTCTTCTTTTCCCCCCCAGGTCTCTCCTCTCTTTTTTCTCTCTCTCTCCCCTTTTTCTCCCTCTCCTCTCTCTCTCCCCTCCCCTTCCTTTTCCCCTCTCTCTCTCCTCTCTCCCCTCTCCCCTCTTCTTTTTTGTTTTCTTTTTTCCTTTTCCCCCCAATTCTCTGCTCTTTTATTTCTCTCCTTACAAACACACACCCCACACACACCCCCACACAACACCCCCCCCAAAAACCCACACCCCACACAAACCCCCCCCCCACACCCCCCCCACACAAAAAATCCCCCCCCACAAAAACGCCCCCCCCCACAAAACCCACCCCCCCACACAAAACAAAACCCCCCCCCCACACACACAGACCCCCCCCACACACACAAACCCCCCCCCCACCCACAAAAACCCCCCCAAACACCCAAACCCCCCCCCACACCACAAACCCCCCCCCACACCCCAAAAAACCCCCCCCCACACACACAAACCACACCCCCCCAACACAAAAACACCCCACCACACACCCCCCCCACACACCCCTTACCCCCCCCCCCCCCCCACACAAAAACACACCACCGCACGAAAACTCAAGCTCGTCCTTTAAACCTTTACCTTTTATTTTGCCGTCGTTTTTCCAGCCGGCCCGGTAATGCCCCTTTTTTTTTGGCGGCGACGTCCCCGGCATGGGGCCCAAAATTTGGCTAACGCAGCTTTATTTCAGAGCAAACATTAGCCTTTTTGTCCCCCCCGGCCCTCCCTCGCTGGTGGCCCCCAAAAAAAAAAAAAAAGGGGGTGTGGGTTTTTGGGGGGGGTTCCCCCCTTTTGGGGGGGGGGTTAACCCCTTTAGGGGTTTGGGGGAAAATTTAAAAGGGGGGGAAAAGGGGTTTTTTGGGGGTTTTTTTTTTAAAAAAAAAAAAAAAAAAAATAAGGGAAAAGGGGATAAAGGGGGAAAAAAAAAAAATTTTTTGGGGAAAAAATTTTGGTTTTTTTTTTTTTTTTTTCTTTTTTTGGGGGGGGGGGGGTTTTTTTTTTTTTTTAAATTTTTTTATTTTTTAAATTTTTTAAAAAGGGAAAATTTAATTAAAGGGGGGAAAAAAAAAAAAGGGGGTTTTTTCCTTTTTTGGGGTTTTAAATTTTCCCCAAAAAAAAAAAATAAAAAAAATTTTTTGGGGGAAAAAAATTTTTTTCCCCCCAAAAAAAAAAAAAAATTTTTCCCCCTCCCGACCAAACCAGTTTCCATTTTTTATTGCCGTCGTGTTTTCCAGCCGGCGCGGTAATGCCCCGTTATTTGCGGCGACGTCCCCGGCGATGTGGCACAATTGGCTAACGCAGCTTTATTTCAGAGCTAACATTAGCCTTTTTGTCCCCCCGGCCCTCCCTACGCTGGTGCCTCGGCCTTAAAGGTGTCAGGCATAGCAGGGACTCGGAGTGTAGCGACGTATAGGTTGGGCGTGGCGCAGTGATCACCAACCATGTGTAGGGAGAGGAAAGGGAGATTCAGGAAGGGTCTTGAGATACGGTTATGTATTGAGTTCCTATCAGTTAGTGTAGGGAGAGAAAAGAGGGATTATGTATGCATTAGGAAGAGGAACTATGTATAAGGACAAGTAAGAAAAGAGGAACTATGTATGAACTAGAGGAAAGGGAGATTCAGGATGGACACTTGAGATACGGTTATGCATTGGGTTCTTATCAGTTAGTGTAGGGAGAGGAAAGAGGGATTATGTATGTATTAGGAAGAGGAACTATGTATAAGGACAAGTAAGACAAGAGGAACTATGTATGAACTAGAGGAAAGGGAGATTCAGGATGGACACTTGAGATACGGTTATGCTTTGGGTTCTTAGCAGTTATATAGTTACGCCTATTTATATATATGTCTATATATTTACGGTCTATTTTGTGGTTTGGGTTGGTGATTTAGGTAGATGTGTGTTTTTTTCATAAATTGGTTTGAATATTAGTATGTTTTGTATTTTCTCTCTGTAAGTAGTGAAGGGTCATTGAAGAGGCTGCCTTTGATACTACTACTACTACTGCTACTGCTACTATTTCTTCTACCACTACTACTACCACGAGTTCTAATATTTCTACAACAACAACTATAACAATAACACCAGCAACAACAACATTACTAAGACCAACAACAGCAACAAATGTAACAACTACAACAACTGCGAACATAACAGAAGCAAGAACAACAAAACTTTAACAACAGAAACTCAAACAGAGAGAGAGAGAGAGAGAGAGAGAGAGAGAGAGAGAGAGAGAGAGAGAGAGAGAGAGAGAGAGAGAGAGAGAGAGAGAGAGAGAGAGAGAGAGAGAGAGAGCAGAAGCTGAACCTCATCTGGTGATACATAAACTAGTAAGGACATTGTTTTTTATTCGCTTACCTCTCTATATGACTAGTTGTTGTTGTTGTTGTTGTGTTGTTATTATTGCTGTTGTTGTTGTTGTTGTTGTTGTTGTTGTTGTTATTGTTATTGTTATTGTTGTTATTATTGTTATTGTTGTTGTTGTTGTTGTTGTTGTTATTGTTGTTGTTTTGTTGTTCTACGCAGAGTGTCATCACATATTCAGTAAGCACTTTATATTTACTTGGTTTTATTTTAGATTTCCTCGTATTGTATTTATATAATCTGGTATCAATTTATTATTATTATTATTATTATTATCATTGTTATTTATATTATTATTATTATTACTGTTATATTATTATTACTTATATTGTTATCATTATCATCATCTTTTTTATTTCTTTTCATTATCATCATTATTATCATCATCATCATCATCACTCATTATCATCATTATTTTTCATTTTTTTCATTATTATCATTATTATCATCATCATCATCATTATCATCATTTTTTTCATTTTTTTCATTATCATCATTATTCATCATCATCATCATCACTCATTATCATCTTTATTTTTCGGTTAGTATATTGATTTGTCGTGCTTCTCATATTGCATAACGCACAACGACACAATAATTATCAAACAAATGAAGTCGTCCCTTGGGCTAACTACGTCGATAATTACTGAGTCATTATCACAATTACACAATTACCACCAGTTACAGCCACTTCATGAACTTGTCTGTGCTTGAATCACCTTCACATTTTTATAATTACGTCGATTATACCTGCGTCGATCAAAGAAAAATGATACAGAATCCTTTTAAAATTTTTATTATTTGGACAGACTCCTTTCATTATTATCATTGTCATTTGGAAGCCTCAGTTTTGCATATGTAGTTTGTATGTATTTATTCATCCTCTTGTATCCTTATGTATCGTTATGTATCTTTGTGTCTTATGTATTCTCTAATTTAATATACTCTGCAGCACACCCATCTTACTTCCTTCGTAATACAGTTCACTTAAACATTCTAACAACACACTCTGCCTCCTAATACATACGCTCCTAATAATACCCTAAACACTCCTCTAACTCCTAATAAACTAAACACTATACTCCTAATAAACACTACCCTATACACTCCTTAATAATCATTACCTATACACTTTTCCGTAGTCTGCATTGAAATTTGGTTGGTCATTCCACGTTCAGTTTCTTTTAGTTACCGTCAGTTCAATGTAACGGGGTTTGAGCAGACACTTTGGGAGGCTATCGTTTGTATTCATAAAATCCACAATAGACTAGGAAGCAGTAAGAATGCAAGGGAAGTGGAGAGACGGATGAGGAGTGGGATATGAAGGGACAAGGAGAGGTAGAGGAAGGTGAAAAATTAGCAGATAAAAAAGTCGAAGGAAGTACTAAGGAGAATGCAAGTGATGAGGAGGAGGAAGGAGTGTATGAGAGGAGGAAGGAGGAGGAACTGTAGGATTAGGATAAGTGATGAAGATAAGAAGAATGCTGATAGATTGAGTGAGTGAGTAGGAGGAGAGGCAAGGAACTAAAAGATTAAATAATAAGTCGAGGAAGGTTACTAAGTAAGATGATGCTAGGTGGATAGTGAGGCGAGGAGAGAGAGGAGGAGGAGAGGGAAGGAGGGAAAATTAGTAGAAGAGAAAAGTCGAAGGAAGTACTAAGGAAGAATGCAAGTGAGATGAGGAAGAGAGGGAAGGAGGAGGAGGAGGAGGAGGAGGAGGAAGAGAGGGAAAGAAGGAAAAAAAAGTGGAAGTGTGGAGAGTAAAGATTAGCGATAAAAATAACCCACTTCTTACTTGGTGAGGAAATGAGAAGGGGAAAGAGAAAAGAAAGGAAGTGGAGGAGGAAGATGATGAAAAAAGGAGGGAAGAGCTTGCTATTGTCTTGCTCTGATGAGGTGAGGAGGAGGAGGAGAGGAGGAGGAGGAGGAGGAGAGGAGGGAGGAGGAGGAGGCATAGACAGTGATTAGAGGTGGAGTCGAAGGAGAGAGAAGAAGAGGAGAGAAGGAGGAGAGCAGGCAATAGAACGTGATAAAGAGTAAGTGTGAAAAAGGAGAAAGAATGACTGTGAGGAATGGAGCGGATTATGAGAAAGAGTTTGATTAAGGAAAAGTCTATCTAAAGCATCTGAGTGGTGAGTTTGTGTGTGTAGTGTGGTTCATTGCCTTGTAGGATATTCTCTCTTTCTAGCTATCAGTCTTCTCTCAAGCAGTCGTCTGGTTCTTGTCCTGTCCTCTCTCTCTCCTCTCCTCTTGCACAGGAACTACTTCGGTGTCAGGCTCTAGCCTTCTGTACATTCTTATCTTCTTATGTTCTTTGTCTCTCTCTCTCTCTCTTCTCCTCTCTTCTCTCTCTCGTCTCTCTCTCTCTCTCTCTCTCTCTCTCTCTCTCTCTCTCTCTCTCTCTCTCTCTCTCTCTCTCTCTCTCTCTCTCTCTCTCTCTCTCTCTCAAAAATGTCCCACTGTCCAATAAGTCACCGTAACTTTGGGCCCGAAGCTTCACCAAAAACTAGCCACCTACCGGGCGGGGAAGACCTTAAGTGGACCTGATCATATCTCATCTTGAGCCAAAAATATAGGTATGTACATAAGTCTACTGTCAGTGCCAAAGAGAGTAGGAAGAGCGACCTATGCTTTAAGCAGAGCAAAGAGAGAGTATGAGAGAGAGAGAGAGAAGAGAGAGAGAGAGAGAGAGAGAGAGAGAAGAGAGAGAGAAGGGAAAGAGAGAAGAGAGAGGAGAGAAGAGAGAGAGAGGAGAGAGAGACTGAGAGAGAGAGAGGAGAGGTTTAGACGAAAGAGAGAAAGAGAAGAGAGAGAGAGAGAGAGAAGAGAGAGAGAGAGAGAGAGGAGTGAGAGCGAGAGAGAAGACGAGACGGAGCAGAGAGAGAGAGAGAGAGAAGAGAGAGAGAGAGAGACTTAAAGACCTAAGAAGCAAGAGAAGGGAAAGGGTTTTAGATTTCTGAAAATAAAGAAAGGAGAGAGGGAGTCAAAGTAAGAGAGAGAGAGAGAGACGAGAGAGAAGAAGAGAAGAGAGAGAGAGATGAGGGAGGAGAGGGAGAGAGAAGAGAGAAGAAGAGAGAGAATGAGAGTCTAGAGAGAAGGAGAGAGTGAGGAGAGAGAAGGAAGAGGAGAGGAGAGAGAGATGAGAGAGAGAGAGATAGAGCGAGAGAGAGAAAGGGAGGAGGAGAGAGAGAGAGAGAGAGAGAGAGAGAGTAGAGAGAGAGCGAGAGAGGAGAGAGAGAGAGAGAAGAGAGAGAGAGAGAAGTAGGGGATGGAAAGACCGTTCAGAAATAAGTTAGGTCTTATCTTAATCAAAAGAGTTAAGAGGTGAAATAAGTTAGAGAGAGAAAAAATCTGGACCACTTTTTCTAACATCCACTTAGAAAATACTGATGCGGAATGAAAATTACAAACTTGTGTAGAAGTTAAAGTGTTTAATTTAGCAGATATTTAGATTAAGGGAAGATTTTTACATTTTACATATATTATCATGTTCTTACATGTCTGTCTCTTTTACTTGCCAACAATATATCTTTTCCTTTGTAACGGCTATTGTTTTTATTATTATTATTTTATACTTTTAAGGGAAGAGAAGCGTTTTTTAAGGGAATCATTTTTTTTTTTTTTTTTCGTATCGGCTAACTATACTTTTTTTTACGTAACGTTATGTATATCAGTGCTTTCTGTCTGTATCCTTACATATATTCATCTATTTCTAAAATTTCTCCGCTTTATTGCCATCTAGTTTCTTTCCATTTCTCTCTTTCCTTCATCCTATTTTACTCATGTTTTTAAAAAATTTCAGATAACTACTTTTTTTTACTTAACTTTATGTGTATCAGTGTCTTCTATCTGAATCCTTACATACATCTATCTATTTCTATCATTGATCTATTTTAATGCCATCTAGTTTCTTTCCTTCTTTCCTTCCTATTTTCATTTACTCTCCGTTGTTTTCAATTTTCATTCTCGTATTGCATCATTACCTTCCTTGTGTCTAAATCTTTACATCTATCTATCTATTTCTATAATGTATCCACTTTAATGCCATCTAGTTTCCTTTTATCCCTATTTCTTCCTTCCTTTTTTTCCTTTACTCTCTCATGGTTTTCAATTTTCATTCTCATATTGCATCATTGCCTTCCTTGTGTCTAAATCTTTACATCTATCTATCTATTTCTATAATGTATCCACTTTTATGCCATCTAGTTTCCTTTTATCCCTATTGCTTCCTTCCTTTTCCTCCTTTATTCTGGGTTTTCAATTTTATTCTCATTTGCCCATTGCCTTCCTTTGTCAATTTTACATTATCTATCTATTTTAATGTACCTTTGCCATCTATTCCTTTATCCCTATTTCTTCCTCCTTTTTACTTTACTCTCTCATGGTTTTCAATTTTCATTCTCATATTGCATCATTGCCTTCCTTGTGTCTAAATCTTTACATCTATCTATCTATCTATCTCTATAATTTATCCACTTTAATGCCATCTAGTTTCCTTTCATCCCTATTTCCTTCCTCCTATTTTCCTTTACTCTCTCATGGTTTTCAATTTTCATTCTCTTATTGCATCATTGCCTTCCTTGTGTCTAAATCTTTACATCTATCTTATTCTATCATTATCTCTAATATATTTCTACCCCACTTCCTTCCTTTTCTAGTTTTCTTTTCATCCTATTCATATTCCTTCCTTCCATCCTATTTTCCTTCTACTCTTACCTTTCCATAGCCTTGCTCTTCCTCCTATCTTCTCTCCTCTCATGGTTTCATTTCCTTCTCTTCTTTCACTCGCCTCCTTCCAGTAAATCTTTAAGGCAGAATGAATGTCGTCTTCTTTTATGTTAATCTTGCAGCTTTCCTAATTAATGCCACTTTTTCCACGACTTTCCTTCCCTTCTCTCCCTCCTTTCACAACGGCGTCCTGTCTGTCTCTCATTAGAATATCTGACATTATATTTCTTGTTCTGTTTTCATCTTTTTTTGCCTTTCACATTTTTTTACATTTTCACATTTTTTCCTTGTACGTCTTCCTACTTTTTTGGACGAACCATTTCTTCACCTCCACAACCATATTTTTTTTTTTTTTTTATTTCGCCAAGGAGGTTATGTAATCTGCTCAGTTTGTTTGTCCATATGTTTGTTTGTTAGCAGGATTACGGAAAAAGGTACAAGCGAATTTGCATGAAAATTTCCCAAAAGGTGTAACTTGGTCCAATCTAGATTACTTTTGAAGTCAATCTGGATCCGGATCTTGAACCAGGAATTTTTTAAGGATATCCTTTGGGGTTTGATTGTGCTAGGGTCAGCCGCCCCTCATTGTGGCCACAGCTTTGTTTAGAGGTTAGCATAGCATAAAATCGTAAAGACAAATTAGGTTATCCGTAACTTTATATGAAAATCCAGACAGGAACGCAAAAGGAAAAGCAGAACACAAATTATTTAGGAGGAATTGAAACGAGGAACCAAAGAGATAAACTGAAGAGAGAGAGAGAGGAGAGGAGAGAGAGAGAGAAGGTAGAGACGAAGAGAGAAGGAAGAGGAGGAGAGAGGATAAAAGAGAGAAGAGAAAAGGGTATGAGAAAGGAGAACCTATATAGAGGAAAAGAAGGATGGGGAGAGAGAGAGAGAAGAGTAGAGAGAGAAAGAGAGAGTAGAAGGAGAGAAAGAAGAAAGTTATGAGCCTACAGAGTTTCAAGTAGGTTTTTCTAGAATTGGAATGTATTCAAGTCCCCTTCTTCCAGACCAGAGTAGACAAAGACTAGTATAAAGGAGTAGTTAAAGAGAGTGTAAATTTGAGTAGTGAAAGAAAGTAGTATAGTAAGTGAGATAGATTATAAGAGGTAGAGAAGTTTATGTCATTGTAGAGAAAGGGTAGAGAGTGGTGAGAGAAAAGGAGAGTAGGATAGTAGAGAGAGTAGTAGTAGTAGTAGTGTAGGAAATAGTAGTAGTAGTGTAGTAGTAGTGTAGTAGTAGTAGTAGTAGTATAGTAGAGTTGTGTAGTAGTAGATAGAAGTAGTATATAGTAGTAGTAGTGTTGTAGTAGTAAGTAGTAGTATATGTATAGTATAGTTAGTAGTAGAGTCGAGAGAGTAGTAGTGTTAGTAGTAGTAGTAGTAGTAGTAGTAGTAGTATAGTAGTAGTAGTAGTAGTTGTAGTGTTGTAGTATGTAGTGTAGTAGTAGTATCGTATAGTAGTAGTAGTAGTATAAAGTAGTAGTTGTAGTGTGTAGTAGTTGTAGTAGTAGTAGTAGTAGTAGTAGTTGTTGTAGTAGTGTTGTTGTTTAGTATAGTATGTTGTAGTAGTAGTAGTAGAAGTAGTAGTAGTAGTAGTAGTAGTAGAAAGTAGTCGTTAGTAGATTAAGTAGTAGTAGTGTAGTAGTAGTAGTAGTTAGTAGTTCAGTAGTAGTAGTAGTGTAGTTAGTAGTTGTAGTAGTAGTCAGTATAGTAGTAGTGTATTCGTAGTAGTAGTAGTAGTAGTAGTAGTGTAGTTAGTAGTAGTAGTAGTAGTATAGTAGTAGTAGTCGTGTAGTAGTAGTAGTCTGTAGTAGGTAGTAGTAGTAGTAGTAGTAGTAGTAGTAGTTGTAGTAGTATGTAGAGTAGTAGTAAAGTAGTAGTAGTGTAGTTTGTAGTGTTGTGTAGTAGTAGTAACAGTAGTAGTAGTAGTATAGTAGTAGTAAAAGTAGTAGTAGTGTTGCAGTAGTAGTTGTTGTCAGTAGTGTGTAGTTAGTAGTAGTTGTAGTAGTAGTTAGTTGTGTAGTAGTTGCAGTAGTAAGTCAGTTGTTTGTTGTTGTTGTTGTTGTAGAAGTAGTAGTAGTAGTAGTATAGTAGTAATAGTAATAGTAGTAGTAGTAGTAGTTAGTAGTAGTAGTAGTAGTAGCTGCATTAATAGTAGTAGAAGTAGTAGTAGTAGTAGTAGTAGAAGTAGTAGTAGTAGTAGTAAAGAAAACCATTCTAGAAACAGGCAAAGTGCACACATAAGTGGAAAGCTTGGAACGCCTAAAAGGCGTCCTGCCGGATGATACCGTGAGGAAAATTCACCCTGCGCAGGAAACGGTAGCGTCCAACTGGCTAACATGCCTGCCTATCAGAGCAAAAGGCTTCAGCCTTAACAAACAAGAATTCGTAGACACCGTTGCTCTGAGGTATGGCTGGCCAGTGGAGGGAATTCCCAAAACCTGTGAATGTGGATCCCCAAATGACGTCAACCACACCATGACGTGTAAAGGGGGGGATTCGTGTGCATCAGACACGATGCGGTGAGGGATGTGACGGCTAGTATGCTCAAGGAGATGTGCCGCCACGTCTCCACCGAACCAACTCTTCTCCCCCTGGATGGCGAACACATGCAGTACAGGACGGCCAACACCGCCAACGAGGCCCGGGTGGACGTAAGTGCTCGTGGATTCTGGACCAGAGGACGGAGAGCCTTCATGGACATCAGAATCTTCGATCCGATGGCCGCCTGTCACCGGGGGATCTCCCTGGAAGCCGCCCACCAAAAGAATGAGCAGGAGAAAATCAGGGCGTATGGGGAAAGGATTCAACATGTTGATCAGGGCAGCTTCACACCCCTAGTCTTCACTACGTCCGGCGGGATGGGCCCCAAGGCCAAGTGCTTCTATTCAAGACTAGCAGATGTAATGGCAGAAAAGAAGCACCAGCCAAGGAGCCACGTTGTCGCCTGGATGAGGTGCCGTCTCTCCTTCTCCCTGCTCAGGTCTGCCCTCCTATGTCTCAGGGTACTAGATATTCCGCCCCCACAACCATCGATATAGCTGGCCTGGACTACCAGGCCACTGTAGTGGAGAGCGACATATTAGTGTAGATAGTATAGAGAGGTAAATAAGGATTGTAATTAAGTAAATAGTAGATAAGTAGTAGTAGTATGGTTGGATGCCACAGTCAGTGGCGACCGAAGTTGGGGCTACTGACCTCCAATTCGTGGAGCCCTCGTATATTTCATAAATGAACATGGGGTGGAGGTATCGGTGGTAGTAGTAGTAGTAGAAAAAAGAAAGAAAAAAAAAGTAGTAGTAGTATAGTAGTAGTAGTAGTAGTAGTAATAGTAGTAGTTGCATTAATATTAGTAGAAGTAGTAGTAGTAGTAGTAGTAGTAGTAGTAGCAGTAGTTAGTAGTAGTTACGAGCGAGCGCAAAGCGCTCGAGAGTCCTCACTGGATACGGGATTTTTCTCATATATAAGCGGCCGACCCGACCCGACCGACCATCACGCTTTTCAGGAGCTTATATCTTTGGAATCCCGCTTCCGATTGACAAGCAGTCTTCGCCATCTGATAGCCCCATTCAATCCCTATTTGTGCTTGACATGTTTTGTACGGGCTCGCTCGTCCTTCGCCGACTAAAAGGTGATTCACACTATACCTGCACGTAAACGGACCGTAACCTGACCGGCACCGGCACGTCACCGGCAGCCACCAACATGTGTATTCACACTACACCGTCAGGTCTCCGGCAGTACAGTCGCAGTACACTCCTGTTCTTGTAACAGGAAAGATCGCTTTCGCTATTGCTCGCGAACTGATTGCTCGCTGATGCTACATTAACTATGTTTCACGGTAACAGTGATGGAGTTGTGCTGAAACAGCTGATTATAATTTATATCTATTTTTACATTTACATTACTTTTTACAATGTTACATTTTGAATTCATTTGTTAAATGTTCATTGTAGCCTAAATACTTTTACTGTATGATATCAAACGATGCTGTATTGACTAAAGTAAATATAACATCAATTTCCTGATTGTTGTAATTTATTCCCTATTTCAGCCCAGATTATATCTTTCTTCCCATTGTTGCTGTAACCTCTGTGGGACATGTCGTAAAGACACTCGTGGCTTTACACGAGTGAAATTAATTTCTCATCATCCATAGTAGTGCACCACACGAGAGCGGGATCTCAGTTGAGGCAACCGGTTTGTGCCGGTAGGTAGCGGAACCATGTTCACACTATCCAACACAGACATGCTCCGGGCCGGACCGTAACCTGCACGGACCAGCAAAATATTCTCGCCGAGAATCCTGACCGGCAACTGGCGGTGACGGTCCGTGCTGGTCAGGTGCCGGTCCGCTCTAGTGTGAAGACACCAATGCTTTATCATTGAAGAATATTTTTACGGTCCGGACCGGTACGTTACGTGCCGGTCACGTTAAAGTACATTATAGATATATAATATAATATAATTACTAAAGGAAACATTAAACTAACGCATGAAAAGTAGCTATAACTCTTAATAATTATAACAGTATATAAATGAACATTAAACGGCTGTTAAGCGGCTGGGAAAAAATAACTCTTGCATGAAAAGTATAACTCCTAATAATTATAACATTATATAATTGAACATTAAACTAACGCATGAAAAGTATAACTCCCGACATGAGTGTCGGGCCCCGACGGTCACTGAGCGCCTCAAACAACACCAAAAACACGCCACTGTAACAACACCCTTAGCATGTCTTTAAAGAATGTTTTAGATAATGATTCATATGTAACTGATGAAAAGAGTTAAGGATATAGCGATAAAGGGAGAAGGGAGAAGACAGAAGACAGAGGTTGACCTACGTGATCAGTGAACCCTTGATAAACACTCGTACGCTTGTTCAAGGCTCGGCGCCGAAGCTCGAGGCACCAAACACTGACGCCATGATGGAACCCGAGCACCGGATTAACATTTTATTATCGTTGAAGATTTCTCACTTCTCTTTGTGTATACATTAAGGTCGCCAGTGAAAGAAATACTATATTTTATACTTTATATTCTTTCTTCTTTGACTTAAAAATACTACTACTACTACTACTACTACTACTATGTCTTGTTATTAGTATTGTTATGTCAAAGAAGACATATAAAATATAGAAATGTGATCAAATAATGTGTCAAGTAAGACGTACAACAAAATTTTCTAGGCAAATTAAATGTAACAAAAAAAAAAAAAAAAAAAAAAAAAAAAAAAAAAAAAAAAGAAGGCTGTCGGGAAAGTGATCAAAGGAAAATGTGTGAGTTGGCTTCCCGACTTTACTTTTTATTTTTCCTTTTACTCGACTTTTTACTTTTTATTTTTCCTTTTCGTCGCCGCAATCAACACTTGGTTCCCGCAATGTAGTATATTTTTTTCATATTAGTTGTGTTGCTTTTCTACTTCCCTAATGTTTTTCATGATAAATATAAAGCCTTTCTTCTTTCCCCTTTCAATCATCAAGTTTAATCTCTTAAAAGCATACTTGCATCAAACCATTCCCTTATTTCTGCCCTTAGCCATCTTTCCTTCTTTCATTTCCTATCATCTTTTCTTCCTATATTCCTTCCTTCCTTCTATCCATCTTCCTCTCCTAGTTTCTTTCTCCCTTCCTTTCTATTTTCTTTCTTCCATTCCTTTCTTATTCTTAACTATTTACTATTTACTATTTACTATTTTGAACTGAACCTTTCGCTGGTAACTCAAAAATACTCCATTACTTCGGCCTTTCATAATAACAAAAATATAACAAACTTCTCTTTTGCACTTGATAACTATTAGAAACAAAATTTACCTTCTTTGAGAGTCGCTGAGCTCATGTGTTGATAATATGCAGGAATATCGAACTTGACGTGTGAAATTACGTATCAGATTGGTCTAATTGGTGAGTGAGGAATGATTGCGTATTGTCGAGACCAGCTGATCTCTCTCTCTCTCTCTCTCTTCTCTCTCTCTCTCTCTCTCTCTCTCTCTCTTCTCTCCTCTCTCTCTCTCTCTCTCTCTCTCTCTCTCTCTCTCTCTCTCTCTCTCTCTCTCTCTCTCTCTCTCTCTCTCTCTCTCTCTCTCTCTCTCTCTCTCTCTCTCTCTCTCTCTCTCTCATGCGTATGTTTCCTGACCCTTTCTTTTTCAAAATTTCAAAGCGTGGAAATAATTCATAGATTCTTTTAACACTCGAGTAAAAATGTTGTTGAAACCGGAACAGAGAAAAGACTTATTCATGTTAGATGGACGCCCGTGCTAACCTGCCTCGGTCAACAGTGTGGGGGGGGGGGAGCTGGTGGGGGGTTGAGGGATATAGTGGGGGGGACTTTTGGAGGGTCTGATGGGAGGGATTGAGGTAAGGGTGTGGTTGTTGGTGGGGGTTGGAAGGTTATGTGGGGTTTTTTGGGGGTATGAAGGGAGGGGTTGAGGATAAGGGTTGTTGGTGGGTTAAATGGGGTGTGGGGGTTTTGGGGTTGGGAGGGGTTTTTTAGGGGTTGTTGGGGGTTAAAAGGTATAGTGTGGGGGCTTTTTGGGGATATGAAGGGAGGGGTTGTAGGGTACAGGGGTGTTGTGGTAGGGGATTGTGTTGGGGTTGAAGGGAGTTAGTAGTTAAGGGTTGTTAGTGGGTTTAAAAGGTATGGTGTTGAGGTTTGGAGGGGCTGGGAGAAGTTGTGGTGGGAGGGGTTGGAGGTGTGTGGGTGTTAGGGGGAGTAGTGAGAGGGGGTTGGGGTGACCGTGGTGGGGGGAGGGTTGTGTGGAATGAGTGTGGTGGAGGAAGGGTTGTTTGAGGGGAGTGGTAGAGGGGGTTGGGGTGACCGTGGTGGGGGGGAGGGGTTGTGTGGAAGGGAGGGTCAGGGTACGATTTTTTATTTGATTTTTTCAGTTCCACCCTAAAAGTGATTTCCTTCTATTCAGGGCGACTTCCATCATGCCTTCTGTTTGATGAAAATTTGTATGTACAGGAAATGGAGGATCTGCTTGTACCCCCCTCCTCCTCCTCCTCCTCCTCCTCCTCCTCCTCCCCTCCTCCTCCTCCTCCTCCTCCTCCTCCTCCTCCTCCTCCTCCTCCTCCTCCTCCTCCTCCTTCTCCTCCTTCCTACCTCCCTCCTCCTCCTCCTCCTCCTCCTCCTCCTCCTCCTCAACTCTTCCCCCCCTCCTCCTCCCCGTTAAATGTAGTCCTACAGACGAACAGATCTAATGCATCAGCAGTGAATAATTCTTTACGCTATTCCCTCTGAAGTGTTGCCGTTAACATTATCTACCATTACACTTATCAAGGCTAAAAGAAGGAAATTGAGTTGCTTATCCGATATGACTGAGTGTTGAAATTAAGGTCAATATATATCATGTTAATTTGTTTATCTATTTTGATGCATTTGATGATGTGAAGGAAAATCATGTCACATGTCTGACTTTTATAGCATTTAGTCTTTCAAGGAAGCGTTCCACCACAGAGGCACGAAATGTTTTTTTATGGTTAGAATCATGAACCAGCTAAACGCATGAAACTTTGGTTGAAATCAGGACAGAAATGGCGGACCTCTAGCTGGACAGACGGATATTCAGTGAATTATACTAAGAAACTCTGCGGTAACGCTTTGCCAGGTTTCACTAACTCTTAGACAAATGCAATGTAAATGTTATCCAAATTATATATGTATATTAATTATTCATTATTGATAGCGTCATTGTTATTATATTTTATTTGTTTTTGGTGTTGTAGTTGTATTCCTATTCCCAGAAACACCAGTAGTAGTAGTAGTAGTAGTAGTAGTAGTAGTAGTAGTAGTAGTAGTAGTAGTAGTAGTAGTAGTAGTCCTGGAACTCTCTTCCTGTTTCTATTTTTCCACCTTCCTACGACTTAAATCCTTTCAAGAGAAGAGTAACAAGACACCTCCCGAACTAAATTGGCCCACCCCTCTTTTTATTTTATTCTCTAACTGTCTTCTTTATAGGGACTGGCAACTACGCGGGCTTTGTGTTACCTCTTTTTGTTGTGCCCTTTGGCTAGTCCTTCGTGATGTAAACAAAAAACAACCAGTCGAACACACTCCTAACACACCTCCACCTTCTCACCTGTGGGCCTTAACATTATTATCCTCACAAATAACCCGCCCGTTCCTTCCCCACACCTCTGTTTTCCTGACCTCATTAGACACTCACTGAACCCCTTTACTTCCTGTCCTTCCCCTCCCCTAACCCCTCACCCACCACACAGCACCCCCACGCATTCACAAAGACCCCCACCACCCACACCAGCTTCCCCCTTCTCACCCCCCCACCACCACCATCACAACCCCTCTCCCCCAACACAACACCCCCAAGCATTCACAAGACCCACCCACCCACACCAGCACCCCCCACCCCCCCTCACCACCCACACCAGCCCCCCCACCACCTCACCAGCCCACCCACCACCCACACCAGCTTCCCTCTTTCCCCCCCCCCCCACCACCACCACAACCCATCACAGTCATAATCACAAAAGAAAATATAAAGAAAAGATACCAGACTCGTTTACATGAAAAAAATATCATTGTGAAAACAGAAAAATGGAGCAAGAGGGAGAAAAAATAGTGTGTTAGGCAACGTAAATATCTTAAGTTTGGTCATTACTTGCGTCTTTTTTAGGGTCATGAGGCGAATACTAATTATCCGATCTTTTGTAGGTGTTTTTTTCCCTTCTATTTTGAGCAACTTTAAGTGAGACGAGTTTGCTATTCTTTTCTTCTTTCCTTTCCGTCCCTTGCTTCTTCATTTCTTCTACTTCTTTCTTCTTTCTTTTTCTATTTGATTCCTTTTCCTTTTTTTTCAGTTTCCTTTCCTTTGTTCTCATTTTGTGTGTGTGTGTGTGTGTGTGTGTGTGTTGGTGTGGGTGTGGTGTGTGTGTGTGTTACTGTGTGTGTGTGTGTGTGTGTGTGTGTGTGTGTGTGTGTGTGTGTGTGTGTGTGTGTGTGTGTGTGTGTAGTACTTATGGTGATTTCCTGAGAACTAGTCCATAAATCTGAATGAGAAAAAACATCTCTATTCAGCAC
>JACEEZ010002927.1:10000-12500 GCA_016584305.1 Chionoecetes opilio | reverse complement strand
AAAGGAAAGATCTGGGCGTGAAGGGGTTAAATTCATGTTATCTATATTTTTGTGGAAGGGGGCTTTTGAGAGTGACTTAGTGTCTTAGAGAGAGTAGATAGTAGATAGATAGTAGTGGCTTAAACTCCCCCTTCCTATAGACGATAAAGGCCATACCATCACCATAACCTGCACCTTCACCACCTCACAGGCAACAGCAAGCTATACTCATCACGCCTTAAGGTGGAAAGTCTTAACCTTATATAGGGGCTACGGAGCCTCTCGTGCCATTCCTCCAGGCACTGCTCTGTTCTTGATGTCTTTACTGGAAGCACCTGAGGCCCTAGACACGTTTTGAAGTTCTATGAGAGAGAGAGAGAGAGAGAGAGAGAGAGAGAGAGAGAGAGAGAGAGAGAGAGAGAGAGGAGAGAGAGAGAGAGAGAGAGAGAAGAGAGAGGGAGAGAGAGAAGGAGAGAGAGAGAGAGGGGGGAAGAAGGAGAGAGAGAGGAAGAGGGAGAGAGAGAGAGAGAGAGAGAGAGGAGAGAGAGAGAGAGAGAGAGAGAGAGAGAGAGAGAGAGAGAGAGAGAGAGAGAGAGAAAGAGAGAAGAGAGAGAGAGAGAGAGAGAGAGAGAGAAGAGAGAGAGAGCAGAGAGAGAGAGAGAAAGAGAGGGAAGGAGGAAGAGAGAGAGAGGAGAGAGAGAGGAGAAGAGGAGAGTAAAGAAGAGGGAGTGAGAGAGAGAGAGCGAGGCAGAGAGAGAGTGGAAAGGACGATCGAGGATAAGGAAGGAAGTGGGTGGAACATCAGTGATGTGTTCCTTGGGTTAGATGTGAAACACGTCTTTGAGTGCCTAATGGGAGAAAAGTAACTGCAATACCAAGGATAGACAAGCGTTTAACCGTCAGCAGATCTTTCCTTTGCTAAATCGTCGTGTTATTACCATAAAACTACGAAAAGTGGGACTAAGATAAACATGAATGTAGTCCTATGGTTAAGAATAAACAGGTCTACTATTAATTATTCTGTATGTTCATCACAAGTAATGTGGTCATATGTACAATGAAACTTTAAACCTTCGGCCACAGATAAAATTTCCTTTGGGCTATATGAAATGGCTTTGTTTATAGTAACCTGATAGAAGATAACTAATAAAATCTAATAAGAATACGGTCATATGCTAATAAGCTTAAAATCTCATCCCAGAAGTTCTTATAAAAATCGTAGTCGTTAGATAAATTAAAAGAACTATCAAATTGTTTTGGGTTGGTCACTTATAATTGCTAAATCTTAAATCATTATGGTACCCAAATTACAATTGAAATTACGTTCTGGGTCTCAAGCTTTTAGTACTTGATGCCTACTTGATATTTGATGGTTTATTCGGCTTAGTGTAATATAATAATGCTCATAATCAATCATACAGTCATACAAGCCACGGTCCATTAACCCCTTGAGGCCCAGAACGTAATTTCCATTGTAATTTGGGTACCATTAGACGATTTTTAGTGAATATAAGCAATATTTTACAGATATGACCTGTTTAGTATCCCTGTCCACTAACTAATTTGATATATTCAGTCACTTTTCGTAATCTTATGGCTAATAACACGATTTTTACATAGCAAAGGAAAGATCTGGGCATGAAGGGGTTAATATTGATACTTATTTAATATTTGATAGTTTATTCGGCTTAGTTTAATACAAAATGTTCATAATCAATTCAACAGTCATACAAGTCACGATCCATTAAGCCAAAGCTGTTTTATGGACCTCATACCATAATATTTTCGTTGTCTTTCGTGAACTATTGATATATACTTCATAATTTCAAGTAGACAATACACTAATACAAGGCAACGAGAAGGTTTTGTTCACTCTATATCGTAATTCTAGTCACGTTTAGTCAAGTCCCGCCGCTGCCAGAAACTCAAAACTGAATATAGTATGCAAATAAAACTTGAGTGAACTATTGCTATACATACTTCATAATTTCAAGTAGACAATACAATGATACAAGGCAAGGAGAAGGTTTTGTTTACTATATCGTAATTCCAGCCACGTTTAGTCGAGTCCCACCGCTGCCAGAAACTCAAAACTGAATATAGTATAAAACTAAAACTAGAGTAACTATTGATATACATACTTCATAATTTCAAGTAGACAATACAATGATACAAGGCAACAAGAAGGTTTTGTTCACTCTATATCGTAATTCTAGTCACGTTTAGTCGAGTCCCACCGCTGCCAGAAACTCAAAACTGAATAGAGTATAAAACTAAAACTAGAGTGGGCTATTGATATACATACTTCATAATTTCAAGTAGACAATATAATGATAAAAGGCTAAAGATTTTGTTCACTATATCGTAATTCCAGCCACGTTTAGTCAAGTCCCACCGCTGCCAGAAACCCGAAACTGAATATAGTATAAAACTAAAACTAGAGTAACTATTGATATATACTTCATAATTTCAAGTAGACAATACAATGATACAAGGCTACGAGAAGGTTTTGTTCACTCTA
>JACEEZ010002927.1:0-5000 GCA_016584305.1 Chionoecetes opilio | reverse complement strand
GTTTTCCTCAGGTTTGACTTAGTGTGGGTGGGTGTGTGGGTGTGTGGGTGGGTGGGTGGGTGTGGGTGTGTGTGTGTCTGTGTCTGTGTCTGTGTCTGTGTGTGTGTGTGTGTGTGTGTGTGTGTGTACAAGACAGTATGGAAGGGAAGAAAGAATTGTAAGGAATTGTAGAAAGAAAAAAAGAAGGGAGCTTTCGGAGGGAAGGTAGTAGCTTATAATCCTGCTTCTGTTGTTACTTCAGGTATTGTTTCTTGTTTTATGTTATTAATATTTATTCACAGACCTCATCTAGCTGTCTGGCATTAGGACATCTAACACTCCTACTGTCTGACACTCATGTACAATATAGACGATGTAGGAAAAGTTCTTAAGGTTAGTAAGCAGGGTAGAACGAGAAGTAACGGATTCAAGCTGGAAAAGCGTAGATTTAAAAAGGAAATTGGGAGAAACTGGTTCACAAATAGGGTGGTGAATGATTGGAATGGACTAAGTCGTCAGGTGGTCAATGCGGAGTCTATTGGGGTCTTTAAAAGGAGTCTGGATAAATTCATGGTTGGGGAAGAGAGGTGGATATAGGTAGAGTTAGGTAACAGGAACTACCTCGTGTAGGTCTCACGGCCTCTTGTAGCTTCCTTACTTTCTTATGTTCTTATGTACTCCCCTCCCTAAGGCCTTACTTGTTCTCTTAAACTTAAGCACTTATTTACTTACTTTACTTGCTATTCTTGTTCTTAAGCTATTACTTACTTACTCTCTCACTGGCTATCCTTGTGTTCACCTCATACTCATCGTAGCTATTACTCAGACCTTGGTGAGGCCCGACTCCGACTCGTTTTTGAGGAGGAAATGAGGAAATGAGTCTGAAACATGATCAAGTTTGTCTGATGATTTTTTTCTTCTCTTTGTCATCTGTCTGAAAGGAATGAGAGGAATGGAATGCGATGTGTGAGACGCAAATTTTTTTTTCTCTCTCTCACATTCTGTCTCTCTTATTCTGTCTCACATTGTCTTTCATTCTGTCTTTCTTTTATTATGTCTCTCTCAGTATGTCTCTCTCATTATATCTTATTCTGTCTCCTTCATTCTGTCTGTCTCTCAATATCTTATTCTCTCTCTCTCTCTCTCTCTCTCTCTCTCTCTCTCTCTCTCTCCTCTCATCCTCTCCTCTCTCTCTCTCTCCTCTTCTCTCTCTCTCTCTCTCTCTCTCTCTCCTCTCTCTCTCCTCGTCTCTTCTCTCTCTCTCTCTAAGACCATAAGAACAAGAAAATAAGGAAGCTACAAGAGGCCGTGAAACCCAACGAGGTAGTTCCTGTTACTTAACACTACCTACATCCACCTTTCATCCCCATCCATGAATTTATCTAGCCTCCTTTTAAGTCCTCTCTCTCTCTCTCTCTCTCTCTCTCTCTCTCTCTCTCTCTCTCTCTTTTTTTTTTTCCTTGCCAGTCACGTCCAGTAAAGGCTCCTAAAAGTCACCTATAGAAACGAACTCTTTATTGCCATCACTACTCCCCTTGTTAATTCGATGTCGCAACAATGGTAATTAGTAGCGGTGTTTACAAGTCACTTTGGAGAATTAAACACTTATATTCTTAATTGACAGTAATGAACAGTGAGTTGTTGTTTTGTCCTGATGAGTGTCGAGGTATAAGGTGGACTTTTTTTTTTTTTTTTTTTTTTTTTTTTTGGTAATGATCAGTGTCTGTGTCTGTAATTGTGTTTGTGTGTATTGGGATTAATGTGTGGTGTTAAAAATGTGACAACGTGTTTTTTAAGTCTGTAAATGATTTAGTACTGTGTGTGTGTGTGTGTTTGGTGTGGGTGTGTGTGTGTGTGTTGTGTGTGTGTGGGGGTGGTGTTGTGTGTTGTGTGTGTTGTGTGTGTGTCTTGGGTGTTTTTTTTTGTTTTATATCCCGTATGAATTTTACACATTATAAACCCCACACACACACACACACACACACACAACACCACCACACACACCACACACACACACACACACACACACACACCACACACACACCCCCAACAAACACCCCAAAACACACACACACACAACCCAACCAACCCACCCACCCACCCACCCACCCACCCCACCCCACACACCACCACACCACACACACACCCACACCCACCACCCACCCCACCCACCCCCCACACCCACCCCCCCCCACACACACAACACACCACACACACACAACACACAAAAACACACACACACCACACACACCCCACAAAACAACAAAACCCCCCCCACCCACCCCCAACCACGCACACACACAAAACACACACAACACACACACCCCACACACACACAACACACACCCCAAACACACACACACACACACACACCAAAACCATTAACATCTGTCATAACTCATCATATCACCAGAGACACCCCGACAATAATTAAATAACCCGCTGTATTTTTGATAATCTTTTTAGCTTTCCAAAATAAGGTACTATATCCTAGCGTTTTCCAATAAATGCTAACTTTTTCTTCCCGTCTTTCCTCCTTCATCGTACCTCATTTACGTTTTTCACTTTCCTTATGTCTTCAGTGTTCTTCCTCCTTCTCCTCCTTCTTCTTCTCCTCCTCCTCCTCCTCCTCCTCCTACCTGCCTCCATATTTTCTCCTTACCATCCTTTCTGCCCAACCTTTCTCATATCGTCTATATCCCCAAAAAACCTCCCCTCCTTCTTTCCTTTACCCTCTCACCTTACTTTTCCATGTTTTTCCCCCTTCTATTACCTTCTTATTCCCTATTGTTCCCCGTCTATTCCTATCTCATGTTATCTGCTTTTCTTTCATACTATTACTGTCTCTTTTTTTCCATCTATTACCGTCTCTCCCGTCCTTGCTTCCTTCCTGTCCCAAACTTCTGCCCGCCTTTAGAATCCCTCGTGATTTCCCCTTGAAAATTTTTTCAAACCCCCTTTACCCGGGGGGGGGTCAACTTGCCCTATTACACCGATTTTTTAGGGGTCCTTTTTTAGGGGATAACTTTACCCATGGCGGGTATTTAATGAACTTCCGGTGGACATGACGAAAATGGTTCTGTGACAGTTCACAATGTGACAATGACAGTTCTTTTGCGGAGCTCTTAACCCCTTGAGACCCAGAACGTAATTTCCATTGTAATTTGGGTACCATTAGACGATTTTTAGTCAATATAAACAATTTTTAAGTTAAACCCGTTGTATCCTTGTCGCTACCTAAATTTTGGGATTTTAGTCACTTTTCTTTTTAAATTTTTTGGCTAAAAACAGCAAACTCTATAGCCAAGGAAAGATCTGGGCGTGAAGTAAGTTAGAAGTTAAGTTTGAAGTAAGTTGAGTTAAAGTAGATATTAGGGAATCACAGTAACAGATTCACAGCATAGACAAAATAGAAAATAAATAGAAATTAGAAGCACATAGAAAGTACATACATTAGAAAAAGAGAGAAAGAAAATAAATCAGAAGTAACATGATATTGATTAGCTTGTGTATTGATTTGATTGTGTGTGTGTGTGTGGGGTGTGTTTTGTGGGTGGTGTGTTGTGTGTGTGTTTTGGGTGTGAGTGTAGTGTGTGTGGTGTGTGTGTGTGTGTGTGTGTGTGTGTGTATGCGTGTGAGTTTTGTGTGTGTGTGTGTGTGTGTGTGTGTTGTGTGTGTGCGCGCGTGTGAACAATACCATCCCATCCACTCCAGCAACAACAACAACAATAACAACATAACCCTTCTGCCAACCTTCAATTTCCTCTCTTGAATGACTTTCTCTCTCTCTCTCTCTCTCTCTCTCTCTCTCTCTCTCTCTCTCTCTCTCTCTCTCTCTCTTCGCTCTCTCTCCTCTCTTCTCTCCTCTTCCCCACATACACACACACACACACGAGACAAACAGACAGAAGGAAAAATCCAGGGAGTATGCAAGACAATAGACAGAGATATGAGAGAAAAAAGGGCAAATCTAAAGGAACAAGGCAGAACAGAGGACGGGAAATGAAACTAAAATATTAAATCTGACTAAGTGCTCTGTCCATGAGAGAGAGAGAGAGAGAGAGAGAGAGAGAGAGAGAGAGAGAGAGAGAGAGAGAGAGAGAGAGAGAGTCACCAGCAGACAGTCAGACACACAGACACACGGAGGGAGGGAGGGAGGGAATCACAGACATCACAAACACAAAAGGCATTCATGGGAAATAATGGAAGACCGAGAGACAGACAGACAGACAGACAGACAGAGTGATGGATACAAGGCGCCTCAGGGACAAACCTCATCACCATTTCCATCACCATCATCTACACCATCACCACTACTATCATCAATACTATTACTACCACTACCACCACCACCATCATCACTACCATTACTATTTCCACCATCACCACCACTACCATCGTCACCATCACTACTTCCACCATCACCACCACTACCATCATCACCATCACTACTTTCACCATCACTACCATCATCACCACCACTACCATCATCACCATCACTACTTCCACCATCACCACCACTACCATCATCACCAGTACCACCAGCACCACTACTACCACCGTCACCATCATTACTACCACCATCACTACTATTACCACCATTACCTCTATTACCACCACTAAACATTATTATTATATTACCACCACTACCATCATTACTACTCCCACTACTACTACTAATACTACTACTATTACTACTACGACTACTACTATTACTATATACTATTACTACTACACCACCACCCCACCACACCACCACCACACCACCACCCACCACACTACTACTACCCACACTCTACTCACTATACCACTACTACTATTACTACTACTACCACTCCACTACCACTACCTACCACTACCTACTACTACTATACTACTCTAACTACTACTACAATAAAACCTCCACCGCCCCTTATTGCGCGGTACGCCCTAGCCCCCCCGACACTTCCCTTACTACTACTACTACTAAACTACTACTATCTAAAAAAAACCACCTCACCCACCACCCCCAAACCCTAACC